>JAJGRW010000413.1:688597-739185 GCA_025461045.1 Carex parvula | reverse complement strand
ACTTTACGTATATCAATGCAACGAGTAAAACAAAGAGGGGCAGTGGGTTGAATCTTTTTAATATGTATACCTTCTTTTATAAATTTCACATTGAGGTAATTTTCTTTTCAAAATATTCCTCTAATTAATGCGAAGAAAGTGGATCAGTATTTAGTATATTTTAACGCTAAAAATATAAACATATTGACAGAAATTTAAAATTTTGTGTGCAAAACAATTTTTTTACTAAAAACCGGGGATTTTTTTTCTTAAGAAAATAATATTGGGCCAGAAAATGGGCCACGGGAGTAAAGTTTTATATGAATCAATTTAATGCTAGTAGCCCGTTGGATTACTTTATTGCTTTGTAGGCAATAATTCTAACTATTTGGAACGTAAATCAAAGATATAAACAACATTTTCCATTTCATTCGGCCCAAAAAAAAAAACAAATTTCCATTTCTTGAAGTTTACATCTTACCGGTGCTCGCTACCAATAAATGTGAATCGTGTAGAAATTATCTGAATAAACATTTCGTGTAGAAATTCATCCATACTTTTTTTTTTCTCTACAATCATTCTCGTTAACTTTTCTGACGATCCGTGATAAATTTTGTGAATCTAAAATTACGAACGTCTTCTACTCGATTTTTTCTTTCAAATGAGATCCATGACAAAGAACTTATTTATTCATACCGTTGTACTTTTGCTAAGAGTAAAAACTTGTATGTACTTTAGCACTTTTAGCAAGTGATTCCCTCTCATCCAAATAACGTGTTTTCTGTTTCCGCGTTTGGTAGAAGCAATGAGGGAATACAAATGGTAATCGCAAATTACCTTGCCATCCTAATGCCACAGTTCATGGCTATCGAAATAGCCCAGCGATAGATGGAATTTTTCCATTCCCGCATCGCGGAGTTCGCTCAGCAACGCACAACTTTTTTAATTTTTTCCGGAGACGAAGTGTTCGTCTTCTTCTCTCATTTTTAGTGAAAACAGCATTGAGAGAGAAAACCAAGACTTCTCTCTCTTTGGTGAAAACTCGTATTGTGGCCTCTCTGTCTCTAACTTCTCTGTTCTCCACTCCGTCTTCGACTTATCTCTTCTTGATTACAAGTTTGCTTCTGATTTGTATTGTCTATATGATTGTTTAGTGACTATAGGAACATTTACAGGCAACAAGAGCGTACTCTGAACAGAAATCTGACGCAGAATCAGAAATTCAGAGTTCTGAGGTGAGTCATGTGAACTCAAACCTTTTCTTGGTGCCTCTCTAACATTGGAGTTATAATAACTTAACTTTACTTATTTTTTTGATAAATTGTCAATAGTTTGATTTAATGCTTGAGTTAGTAAATAGGTTTTTCTTCACGAGTAACATGGTAAATTGATGTGTAATTTACGTGCAATTTGTTGTTTGTTTAGTGAGAACTCTGATAGACAGTACTAGAAGGTGTTAGATCTGACCAAAGGAATTTTGAGATATTTGTTTGAGTCTGAAAGGAAGACGATTGATTTTAGCATAGTACCTACACTAATTATTGAACTGTTGGCATCACATGGTATGAGTTTAGTTTGCCTTTTATAAAAAAGCAAGGGCGATGAAATTTTTTTACCCAACATGTTTGTTTTGGTGCAAACATCAGGTGCGCAGTGCCGCTGCGTACTAGTTAGTTCGGTACAATATGGTATGGTAAAAATGTGATGAATGCAGCTGAACCTTTACGGTGTTATATAATTTGGGAGATTACTATCATTGGCAGTTTAACACTACTTTTGGCGAATTAGAAATAATCACCAGAAACTGGGGAGTTGAACTACTTGATTATACACTTATATTTTTTTTTTCTGTTACAGAGAAATAAATGTCCTTCTTGTGAGTCATTTTCTGATGTGTATGTCCAATTATATGAGTGCTATCTATTTTTCCTTGCAAATGGCTTTTCTGCAATAACTTTTTAAAAGGGCTCACTTGTAAATTATTGTAAGTTTAGGGGTTGGTGTAGCTGGTTCAAAGGATCCTTGTGTTGTTGTAAGCAATCTTCTGTGCTGTTTGACTAATTTGCAAAATATATAAATATTGAATTTTATAATTTCTCTGTTTGAGATGTATGTAGGTTTAGTTGTTACGTCCGAAGGTCAAAGCAAGTCAACGATACAGATCATGAGAAGTTGATGTAACAAGTTGCGTCTGAAGGTAAAAGCAAATCAACGTGCATATTATGACAAGTCGACGTGACAGACTGCACAAACTAATCTGTTACATGATCTCCTCGAGCTACAAGGAATGATTTGATGCAAATGATCTGATGGAATGTCGGATATTGATGAGATGCTGAATCATGAAGATTACATAAGATTATAGAGATCGAGATCATGAAGATTATAAAGATCACACTTTACCATTTTGTTTTATTATCTTTAATTTATATCCAAAAGTATAGTAAAGTAGATCTAGTTGAGACCACCCGAGTCTAGCTATTGCATGGCTGGAAGTCCAATTCAAAATTCAAATAACCGGGCCTGGTCAATACTGAAAACTAGACACAAACAAAATAGGCTAAACTATTATGTTGTAGATCTTGTGATCTGCATAGAGCCGTTGGCTTTCTCTTTGAATTATATTATAAATAGTGGGCTCTGTCGTATGTCTAAGCAAGACAGAGAATATCCTCACAAACCTTACACTTTAGAATCCTTTGAGAGGTTTAGCCTAGTCCATTGTTGCTTGTGCCTAAACTTCAATTATCTTTCCAGCAACCTCAAATATGTTTCACCTAAATTGATCACTGTGAGATTAGAGTGAATCTAGTGATTGTCTGGACTTAGAGCTTGTGTTGCTCGCCTACCTTTGAGCTATTGTGCTCACTTTCTCTGTTTGAGCTGTTCTGCTTATCTGTCTATTTTCGTGGACCTTAGGAGTGATGTCTCTTGCCGGTCACAACTTGTATTCCTTTCTTCACTGGAAAAATAGAATGGTGTGCCGGTTAGGTTGCGTTGTCCCGGAGACGTAGGTTCGTTTGTGTCCGAACTCCGTTAACAACTCATGTGTCAATTTCTCTAACTCTATTTATTTACTTTACTACACTTTATTATTTATATAATTTACAAGTTCTTCATTCCGCCAAGAACTTAAAGTAGATATAATACTTAAACGTAGGAACGACTTTTAAACTTGTATATCCGACTGATAATTACAAGTTGTAGGGTTTAAATTTAAAAACAGCTCCTATTCACCCCCTCTAGATGTCGTTAGGGACAACAAAGTGGTCCCTGGTCCAGACCTCATTTACACTACGGGAAGCTAATCAAGAGGCACACTTTCTTGATAACGGGGCTTGCATACACAATTTTGATTGACTGTTATAATTAGGTGGACTAAGAAATTTTTGAAAAATATAAAATTTGGTCTGCAATACATATTCATATGAAAAACATTTTGAATAGTTCGAATTGATTGTTATAATTTTAAAAACAGAAATATTAATCCGTATTATAAACCAAATTGTAATATGCATAGTACTATAAAGTCACTCAAAATTTATTGTATACATACCTTATGAAACATCACAATTATCTTACGTACAATATTTTACTCACACATAAAAAGATTTCTGCGAAGATAAGATATAACATGTTATCATGTCCAAAGTGCCCCGTAAATTCCTTCATATGTCCTTCACTATATTCCTCCCCAAACCAAAGATAATAGTGGTTCCATATATGTTGTAGGTATCGTCTGCTCTTACGAGTAACCGATGGAGATACCATGGCAGAGTTTACTATAATGGGAAAACAAGCGGAAAGTATCATCAACAAGAAAGCCGACATGTTGTTCGCATAATCAAGGCGCACTGGTAGAATGGTTCCCCAATCTCTTGAAAATATCTGCAGAAAGCGTTTCTTATTTATTGTGGATATAAATATAACTCAGTTGCATAGACAACGCTTAACATATAACGTCAACAAGGTTGAACCTGTTCCATCAATACTTCCCATCGTTCCACAAACTCAATTGCTGCCATCCAACATCCGTGAGGACCATTTTCCTACAGATTCACACTCACCTATATCAACAACAAAAAGGAAAGCTGACCACACAGGTCTCTCGCCGCAGGTAGCCCACCTCTTCATTGAGTATGTTACAACCAATATTTACCACCACCTCTTTTTTTACTTACTTTTTCTGCCCGTACTATATTGTAAACCTCATCTTCTGCCATCTTACTTCATCTACTTGAATTTTATGTATTTGTTACAGTTCCTTCCATGAGTGCCCTACATCCTCCCACTCTTCTAGAACTAGAAGGAAGATCTTGCTCATATCAAACGAAGGAAAAACCACCAGCAGGTAAGCTCCACCTAACTAAAGCTCAATCAGAGCAGTTGGTCGCACCTAAGTTTTAATAATTAATGATACACAGTTTTACCCATTAGTATCCCTCATACTAAAAATTTCATAGCAAAATTGACATACTACTACACAATATGTACTCCACAATTTCACCATTATTTATGTTGCAAATACCGTTGTCTTCTTCCTCATTGCACTGCCCCAGACAAATACATTATTACCCAATATTTTTCCCAATTAATTTATACATCAACTAACTGACATTTATTTTGACATTCTTCTATCTACCATCCTTGTCAGTGTTTCGCATTCCACTGATGATTCAGCTCCGCCGCTAAGACACCGTAGATGAACTCCCCGTCATGCTGCAGCACAATATCGGAGGTCTACGCCGTTTTGTTATACAACTTGTAATGGAACACTGCGTTCCTATTTTGAATGGCAGCACATATAAACTATGCGCCATAACAGAACCACCTTTTGTCATGTATATTAACCCTGCTTCAATATTTCCACAAGAAAAACTCCTTCCAACTTTCTTCTGTCTTAGTATTATTTCAACAGCAACCGCAACACATTATTATACAAGAGAAGCACCATCTACGAAGCAGTAGAACAACTGACCAAATTTAATCTACCCTAATATGCCAAACTCAAGTAAGCACAATTTACTTTACTTACAGCTGCAGCTGCCTCAAGTAATACACACTTCACAACCAAAAACTATGACCTCTCATACTTCCTTCCGATGATCATCAGCTATCTTCAAAGATTCCTCCCTTCTCATAAATCACAAGTAGAAAGCTCCCAACTTCTTCTTTCTCCTCGAAATGCATTTCCACACCACTACCATCTACTCCATATGTTTTCTACACTTCTTAGTCCACCTAATGTCAAAAGTGAACATCACACAGTGAAACACACTCACCTACTTACAACATATATATTACACTTTGCGGAAGAAATTGCAATAATAGATATCATCATTACTACATAACCAACTCTGGTAGAAATCAAAATGAGATATGAGCAAACCCCGGTCACAATTGTTAGGGTGTTGTACACAATGCACTTACTACCAATGTCATCTACATTGCAACAATCAAATAATGTAACAATCAAAGGGTTTACACCATACGAAATTCATTTCTCATTTAATTATAATTTCTTCATTTATCAGGAAAGATATTCAACAGCATGAACATGTCATTCAAATCAGGGAAGCCCAACTGAACCATCTGGCCCACCAGTGAAAGGTAAACCCTAATAACCCATCTCATTTCATCATATAATACAAATTTACATTTCATTTCTCCAACTCCTCCCTCAAGAGACACTTGTCCCATTCAAAACATAAAAAAGGTCACTTGTCACCTCCCCACCACCACCATCAAACACATATCCCACCTAATCCACTATCTCAATCCACTACACTATCCACTGTAGAAATTATTTCCTCAACCCTTACACCTATCTAACTGGAAACAATTATAACAATGCTCTCAAAAATGCCAACTACTCAGCAGTAAAAATATAACATACTTTTGAACGTATCTATCGAAAGATATTCTACCACCTTCCAAAACCAACAAAAAAAACATGGCGATTATGCCCCTGGCAGGCCGTCAATTGCTCACAAAACTTACCATAGACATAGGCATGCGCCTCCCAGCATACAGACAGGAGACCGACATGCAGGCCTGACCACCGTGATGGTGACTGTATATGTCAGTCATGCAAACATACCACCAACAGAAAGAACCTTCGCATCTATGCCTGGGAATAACTGCATCATGGCTGAAGATATCGCTTCACGAATGGCATTACGATTCATCCATTCGTATTATGCAGGAGACAATCGCGTCTCCGCATATCTGAACTCCTACATCTTTGCCCAAACAAAGCAAGCATGGCAAGCAATTGCCGACAGCTTGGGCCATCAACTCGACCTAGCACGTGACACGATCAGACACCTGCATGATCAATTATACCAGACCAGACTTAACTACACTGGCTTCTCAAAGAAAATGAACCACACCCACCTGTTGGAGGCTCTGAGAACTGACTCTCAACTGCGAGAACTGTCTGATGAGACTGCCAGGCAACGAAGCCAAATCATACTTCTACAAAATCATGTACACTATCTAGAAAACATGAACACTCTGCTTTGTGTGAACCACTGCAGCTTACTTCAGCTACCAAGGTCGCAGGAGACATCGACATCGTTCAGCAGTATTCAGGCCACAATCCATGGAAACCCAGCACAAAATGTTTCCCTCCTTCCTACTGGTCGTGCCAACCTTACCGAACTGTAAAATGACCACCATCCAACTACTCTCATATATAAATACTATGTATATTATTAACTTCCTCTGCAAGTTTATCCACCAAATTTTGTAACAGTATTTTGTAATTTTTTGTAAACTGTACTCCTGTATGGTGGAATATTAATATAACTTACTTTCTCCAACATCACCCTCGCAACATACTACATTCCAGTGGTTATACCACATATATCTCACTACTAATTACAATTTACAATTGACAATTGCTGTTGTTGTCCTTCCAACAATTCATGATTCTCACGCAATTCCATATTTCACATTTTACATTCTTAACACTTACTCCATTTTACATTTCAGACAGCAATGACCCATGATTTGTGTGTCTTGCTGCATTATATCATAACTAATGTGTAACTAAAATCAATATTACCAATTCACTTTCTGTGACTAACTCTACTGACTTACTAATTTGGAAATTGAATAATATGGTCAAAATTCCAATTACGTCCTTATATATTTGGCACTACCTTCCCTTACTTTCCTCATCGGTTTAATTTATTTTGCCTGACATATTGCTCCATTTTCTACTGTGCAATTTATACAGACTGTGTCAGAAAAAATAAATTGAGCTGACAATTTATTTTCCAAATATCATGAAGTCCAAAGGGCACATACCTAATACCGTGATTAGCAAACACTTATGTTTAGTATTTCCAAGAAAGAAAATAATAAACAATACAAGCTGCTCAACATGGACTGATACTGTTGTGATGATTTACTGCCACAAATTGAAGAACAATGGAAGTATAGTGCGCACTGACAAGTCTGTGCAGGAGGGTTTACCAGTATCCGACAAACTGGATTTACAACATGTTTTCTTCTCTTCTGTTCATTTTATATTGTCATTTTGCATTTTGTCCCTCCCTGTTTAGCTAGATTTATGAAGTTAGTCGCTATGGCATTCAACCTTTTGAACTGCCAATTCTGATTTTAGGTTGTATTTTCACTTTCTCATTTACTTTGCCACTTGGCTTCCTGTTTTATTTTTCCCTGGACACTACATCACTCATGTAACACCACTTTATCAATGAAATGGGGGCTTGAATCCTATTTTTACTAAAAAAAAATATGATATCAATCCTATATATGGTGTCAAATTGATTTCTATGCATAATTATACCAAAAGCTCTCAAGCCAATTGAGATAATTTGATTTATATATTTTTCAAATCTTACTGGGTTTTGCTTTCTTCTCTTATTTTTATTCTTAAAAAAATAGTTATTAAAATTCTTTTCCCACTTTCTCAATTTGATGTGAACGATATCAGGAGTGAGTGTTGGGAAGTTAAAGTTGTTGCAGATACTCTGTTGCGATAAGGGAACGCACCCCCCAGATGAAGAAGGCCACCTCCACCACTGTTAACAAGGTAAATTTCTCACTGTTGAAAAGATTACTACTGCATAAGTTTTAGGAGTTTTTCAAATTGTGTATACTGCTTAAATTTTATGATTTACCTCAACCATCATAACATTATCCCTCATTTATGTTAACCTTTACTGATACTTGCTGCCATAGGTTCTAAACTGTGTGTTGATGTTATTTTAACAATTTTCATACTCAAAATGTATTATAAATTAATTTGTGATGCTAATTAAATTGGTATCAATCATTTCCAATTTACTAATACTTTCCTCCTCTTTTCTTTTTCATATTTTTCCCGTTCCAAACTCAATATAGTTTGTGGATGCACACGCGTAAAACATTTTGAAAATGAGTTTCTGTCCCTTCTTGCTAATTAACAGGAATTGTGCTATTATTCTCCTCTTTTTCTTTTTACCGACATTGTCATAAATAATCAATGACAAGGAATAAAATAAGATGAAACAAAATAAACTAAAAAAGATGATTAAAGTGGAGAACAAATGGAAGAGAAACGAAAAAATATAGAGAAAGTAAAAAATTCTTTTTTTATCTTTTTTTTTATTTCCTTCTTTTTTTGTATGGTAAAGATTGATTGTTATTCTCTTTTTGAAATATAACATACTTTCTCTTTATTTTGGTTGTTGTTGTGTGTTTCTCCAGTTTTGGATAAGGTTGAGTTGTTAGAGGGACAAAAGCCTGGGGAAACATCTCTTGTTGATTTCGACTCAACTTCCGTTGTCGATGAGCACATGCGTGAGCTTCAGGTCGATTTATCATTTCATCTCTTTATTTATTTAGGTTTTCTTTTCTCCAAAAGTATGAACAGTCATAAATCCTACACACAATCAATTAATCCTTTGATAATTTTGTATGCTGACCTCTGCATCACAAATCTATTTGGGAACAACATCTGTAGCTTCTGTACCAACAATTTTTGTTGATATATTGTTGCTATAAGTATGTTTTCAGTTGAGTTGATATAAAAGAAATTGATCTGATAATGATAGGGTTTGAAAGAGTTACATCTGGCAATTTCTCTGTTGAAGAGATTATTACCTGCTGGAAAGATGGAGCATCATGCCATCTGTGCTATCCTATGTGACATTCTTCGCCAGGTAGCCTCATCTATTCTCTCTTCCCTTATTATTATTCTAATATAATTACACTTCATTTTCCTCACCTGAAATTATTTGTGAATAAAACAAGAGGTGGTCAAGACAATATCAGGGAAAGGGGACCCACTCAACAACATATTCTACTTTTATGCTGCCGATGGCAAATGTATCTCTGTGCATTCTACCCTTACTACTAGAAGGGGTAGGTTCTATTTACTACCATGTTATTAGGTACCTTGCACTGTAACTCTCATAACTTAATCTTATGCTTTTATTTTCGAACATATTTACAAAGGACAAGAACGATTCACAGTAGGTTAACTTCACCATCTTCACAATCATGAGAAATAACATAAATTTTCAAATCAGGTTGTTCAAATGTAAATTCATACTTCCTGCAAGTCATATTCATGAGGAATGATGAAATTTGATTCGAGTTCCTCCTTTCATTATACAGCTTCTACAACAGCATAAGATGGAATATGTACAATTGTTCTATAAGGTACACAACACATCTATACTTTCCCCATATTTGTAATTTCCTTGCTTGAGAAAATACTCCCAAAATTGCCAAGTTAAACCCTTTGTCTTTCTAAATACAAATACCATAGAACTGTTATCTTAATTATTAGTATTCACTTCAAATGCTTTGTAATTTTCCCTTCTGATTTTTTCCCAGATAACAAACTCAATATTACACGAGCAACACATAAAATTAAAGATATATAGCTGTATCTTTATCATACTTATTGATCTCATTTTATATGGAACACATGCAGCCTACTATATGGAACAAAGGATCCCTCAATTGTTGTCGTCAGATTGGACAGTTCCTTCCCCAATTCGTACGATCTGATGGTAGAGCTGGTACATGTAAATTGTTATGACATATATATAATTACCATTTCAGTCAAGATTTAGTTATGATCTATCTTTTCTAACTTTTTTTTCCCATTTTGTGTTGCGCGAAATGAATTTAGTAAATTGTTAGTATTTGTAAGCTATGGAATTTTTTACATCAAGTGCAGTACTATAATTTGTAAAACATTCGTACATTTTCTTTTGACTTTGAGAACAATCAAAATATATAAATTGTAACAATATATTTCAAGCTATATCATGACAATAATTCTATGCACATGCTTACACATTCAACTTGTCAAATTCCGATGCCAATTCCACGAGGCATGTGTTATACAATAACTGAAAACAAGAAGACCAACGAATTGTCACCCATACACAACAACATGCGCTAACAAAACAGTTACGGCGTAGCAGCAACGAGGCCACTAGTTAGATATATTTTACAAAATATATCTATTAAGATCATTTCAGTTATTTTTTTGTAACAATGAAGAAATTTTTTTTTTCTTAAAAATTTACATAACCTTAACAAAACCTTCATATCATTTCAGTAAAAAATTGATCCAAAATTTATAGATTTTTGACAAGTTTCTTTATTTTAACAGCCTGCTTGACGAAACTTATTGTTTATTTTCCACGGAAATTAATTCCAAAACAAAATTAGCAAAAAGAAAAGGAAATAAGCTACCGCTTTTATTATCAGGAAAAATACAACACGCTCGATGAATTCAAATCGAATGGTCAAGTTAACCATATGTTTCATCCATTTAAAATCATAAAATAGATGCACACAAAATTAACTTTGATGCATACACGTCCTCATTTTAGATTGTTTTTTTTCTCAAACTTGAATCGATAAATTGACATCCATTGCATCAAAATTCATTGACATCGGATGCCTCTTCCTTTTCATTTGGTGACTCTCCTGCAACTACTATTGGGGTATTATGGCGGTTTTAATTAGCCCTCTGTAAATCTTTGTTATTGTTTAATTAGCTGAGAAGAAGAAAAGCACTTGGCTACTGGTTATGACTTTTGCAGCAGGTAACAGAGGATAGATTTTCGCAGATTCGAATCGGACGGTCTCGATCCAAAACTCAAAGATTGAGTTACTTCACTGGATCCGAATTCGTAACAGAGTGCGTATCTCCTGAGATATCTCAACTTTTGCGTGACCGACGTGTATTATTTGTGCTTTGAGATTCGTGCAGAACGTATTTGAACAGTAGGTTTGAGGAGGAGGGTTCAAATGCCTTCATTTTTTGTGCCTCCACCATGCCTCCATTTTAAAAAAACTTTAATAACTCAAAATTTGAAACTTAAAAGTCAAATAAAACCATTGAATATGATCTACATCATTTTATCTATGTACTCATAAAAAATTATCACATTTTCATTTTGTTTTTATGTGAATCAATAAGTTGAAAAATCAACGTCTAGAAATTATCCACATTAGTACGTTTTTTACAAGCTCTTGATGACAACCAAAACAAAATTGAAATGTCATAGTTTTTTACACGTGCATAGATAAAATGATGTGGATCATATCCAACGGTTTTATTTTGACTTTTAAGTTTTAAATGTTGAGTTATTAAAAATTTAAAAAATAGAGACATGATGGAAACAAAAAAATAGAAGCATTTGAACTCTTCTCAACTTTGAGATATATCAGAGGATGCGAATTCAAGATAACATGGGCTTGAATCAAAAAAAAAAAAAGGTAACATGGGCTTGGACCTGCACATGGAATTAATTATATATGTAAAGCTGAGAAAAGTAACCGAATATATTAGATGCGTATTTTCGGAAAGAAGAATACAAGCCCAGAAATAAGATGAACAAAAGGAAAAGCATTTGATTCGATTGAATATCTGCCTATCTGGTCCTTGTAACTCAAATTAAAGCCATCTCAAAAGATGAAAAGAAAGTGAAAAGCATAAAGAAAACCCAAGAAAGAAGAACAATTCAGTTTCACATCGCCCTCCATTTTCTAAAACATTGGAGAAATCAGTTTCTCATAAAGAGAGATATTCGATTTTGGTGAATAACTCTCTTATGCTTAAGAAGAGATATATATATATAATATATATATATACCTCTCTCTGTAAACTTTATAATGACTTGAGATTTATTTATTTTTATTTATTTTTTAAATAAGAGTTTCTCTAACTCAGACATCCGCTGTTTGATTATGGAATACTTGAATTTTGTACATAAACTTTTTTTTGTGATTTACTGTTGTTGATGTGCATTGAATACAGGACATCTCTATATTTTTTTAGAAATGTGAGGCAATGTTTTTTCTTATGAGTCGACTGCCTAAGGTACCCAGAGACTAGAGGGGCAATCTATATAAACGGACGGCTCAGATTAGTCTCAACCGGATCTCAATCCGGTACTTATGGAAACTGTAGGGATCTGTTTGAGATTCGTGCGAGGTTAAAGAACAGTTCATATTTAATAATTGCACCTTAGCTACCTAGGGGATCCGAATTCCTGTCCAAGTGCTTTATGACACTTCTGCAATTGAATTTTTTTTATAAATCATGATTAGAAAAAGAGAGAACCAACTTTATTATTTTTTTCGTTTTACAAAAATCATAAGTATCGAATAGATTATTCGGTACCATTCAATTTTACTCTTTTACTTGACATAAATTATGAAAAATTGTGAAATTTAATAATACCAAATAGCTATTCGGTACCGTTTAAATATAAAGGGATCGGCTAACAGTCCCCCCCCCCCCCCCCCCCCCATTCAGTCCTCTAAACGTCCCCCTGCTAACTAACGGTCAAAGTACAACCGGGGACCACTAAACGTCCCCCCATTCATTGATTAAATTAATTCACATACAAAATGGAAAGTATTCATACCTAAGATATCAAATATTCATATATAATTCATCGAGTATTCATACCTAAGATATCAAGTATTTAAAAAAAAAACTACACACATCACTTACTCATTTTTTACACGTTTTTCAAGGTGGTTTTTTTTTCCTCCGTTCAATCTAACCAATATTTCTGACGATCTATGAGGAATTTTGCAAATCTAAAACCACGAACGTCTTCTACACAATTTTCTCTTTCAAATGAGATCCATGATGACATACTTTTGAGTTATCTGTCACACAAGTATTCATACCTAATCGAGCAAGTATTCATACCTAATCGAGCAAGTATTCATAATAGTGGTTCCGCCAGTGGGTATTGACAGTTAGATGGGGACCACCACCAGTGCTACATTCATTGATTAAATTAATTCACATACAAAATGGAAAGTATTCATACCTAAGATATCAAGTATTTAAAGAAAACTGGACACATCACTTACTCATCTTTTACACGTTTTTCGGGGCCAGTAACGACCAGCCTGGATTGGGGACCACAACCAAAAAGTCACGTGGATCACACCACCAGTGCTACATTCATTGATTAAATTAATTCACATACAAAATGGAAAATATTCATACCTAAGATATCAAATATTCATATATAATTCATCAAGTATTCATACCTAAGATATCAAGTATTTAAAAAAAAAACTGGACACATCTTTTACACGTTTTACACGTTTTTCAAGGTAATTTAATGATTGACATAGTTAGTTAGAATGGGAGGAGGGCGTTTAGGGGACTGGAGAGCGGGGGGACAAAAGAATTACTCAAATATAAATAAGAGGTACCAAATAGCCTATTTGGTATTTATAGGTTTTTAAAAAAAAAAAACATTAATCAAGTTAGGTTCCTAAATTTACCTTTTCTATTTATGGTTTTTAAAAAAAGAATCTCTGCACTTTGCTCCCAGTCCTAGGAGCTTTGGCCATTGCAATTAAAATCACTCATTCACTCCACCATTTGCGCAAGAATTGATAACTACAGTTAATATGAACGGGATC
Organism: Carex parvula; assembly: GCA_025461045.1. Taxonomy (NCBI): domain Eukaryota; kingdom Viridiplantae; phylum Streptophyta; class Magnoliopsida; order Poales; family Cyperaceae; genus Carex; species Carex parvula. The sequence continues at coordinate 725,268 of JAJGRW010000413.1, read as the reverse complement.
TTCTTAACTTTCAAAATAGGCGCATTAAAAAGATTTGAATCAACTCGGACTACAACTAAAACAATGCACCGTTGGGTGGTGAAATAAGAAACGGCAAGTGATTAATATTTAGGTTTGATTTATTCCTATGTGATTATTAAATTTTTTATTTGTTTTAATCAAATCATTACGTATTGTCTAAAATCTCGGTTAAATTTTGCAAAATATAAATTTCGGTTAAATTCACTCTTTTTGATTCTCTTTTTCTCTACTTTCAATTTTGATTGTCTGAAATCTTTTTTTCTACACTATTGGTTTGGTATATGATTAAATCCTTTAAAAATAATTATTATCATTGAAGGTAAATTTCGTGAAGTCACTAAATACTTTTGTCATGAATTAATATTTAAGTTTGATTTATTCCTATGTAATTATTAAAACTTTTATTTGTTTTAATCAAATCACTAGGTACTGCGCCTAAAATCTCAGTTAATTTATCGTAATATGAATTTCGGTTAAATCCACCCTAATCGATTATCTCTTTTCTCTACTTTCAATTTTAATTGTGTCTGAAATATTTTTAAATACTGTATTCCGACCGCAAAAAATTAATATTCAATAAATATCAAAGAGTCCGGCTAGTATGACATCGGTGTCATATGACACCAACTACAAAATTGATTGGATAGACTTCAAATGATTAATCCAAACCGTTCAAATCGATTTACTTTATGAGTAATGCATTTACATGTAATTTTTTTATATTTTTTAGTTATTTTAGTATCAAATCAAGCGGTTAAAAATGTTGAAAAATGAATGCATTAAAATTAACTTAAAAACTCACATATTTGACCGCTTAACTTGTTACTACATAAATTCGAAAAATTATAAATTCTGCATGTAAACGCACAACTAATAAAATAGATCCATTTGAACAGTTTAGATTTACCGTTTAAAGTCGATTCGATAGATTTCAAAATTGATGTTATATAAGCTGAATGACACTAATGTTATGCTAGCCAGACTCAATATCAAGCCGAAATTTTTATTAATAGAAAATACAATAAAAAAATATCGACATTGAAGAACGAATTCGCAGAAATTCGAGATCTAACAAAGACGTTATGGTCCATAACGTCCAGGATACTGTAGCTGGACGTTATGGACCATAACGTCCAGCTAAAACGCTCACTAATGATCTTTAATTAACAAAAACACTGTAGCTGGATGTTATAATCCATAACGTCCAGCTATAGTGTCTTTTTTTTTTTTGTGCTGCTGCTGTTGCTTCCTGGTATGCTTCAGTTAGCGATTTTTTGAAAAAAAAAAACACGGTAGCTAGACGTTATGGTCCATAACATCCAGCTACAGTGTTTTTTTTTTCTGCTTCCTGGTATGCTTCAGTTAGCGATTTTTCGAAAAAAAAAAACACTGTAGCTGGACATTATGAACCATAACGTCCAGCTACAGTGTTTTTGTTAATTAGAGATCATTAGTGAGCGTTTTAGCTAGACGTTATGGTCCATAACGTTCAGCTACAGTGCCCTGAACGGTATCCAGGTTAGATCTCGAATTTTCACGAATTTGTTCTTCCATATCGATATTTTTTTATTGTATTTTCTATTAATAAAAATTTCGGCAATATCAAGTGCGCCCAGTAATTCCCCTGTACGGCTGTGACTAGGCTCTGAGCCTCCGACCATTTAATAAACAAAGGAAACTTGACATGTGTGCAAGAGAAAGATAACTTTTGCCACCTGCCGTTATTAACTTGAATAAAAGATATACTGAACTTCAAATTTGGGGTTATTTACTTTTGAGACCCTTACCCAGTCAATGCCATGCAATCTTCCTTCCTATGGTTATATTCTACAAAATGTAACCCCCACTCTATTTCTCACAGCATTTCATGACCTTTATATGCAACCAAACTTTTGTTCCTTATACCATGTCCTCTTCACCCCAAAACAAAGCAAATGCATAAATATAATGACAGAGGCAAGTAAAGAGAGAGAGAAAACAAGTATTGAGAAGGCCATAAAATACATTTTCATGATGGTGTTTCGGGAAGGAGGTGGTGGGTTAGAGAGAGAGATGGCACTTATTTGGCTAGTGGCGTTCTTGGTTTTCTTGGCATTGGGTAGTGTCAGTGCGGTACCGGCGGGGATGGGGGGTGGGTCCCACATTTCAGGGCACCGAAACCATATTGAGCGGAGGTTGGATAATTTGAAATCCTCCTTAGCTGCCGCACCGGCTTCTTCGCCCGGCTCAAGCCCAAAGGTTAGTCTCTCTCTCCCTCTCTCTCTCTCTCTCTCTCTCTCTCTCTCTCTCTCTCTCTTTTGAAAGCTTGACAGGAACTGCTAAGTATCTCTTTCTTTCTCTATCTATCTATCTTCGTCTCTCTCCACGCATTGAAATTGAATTCATTTTTTTGAGGAAAGAAATTGAATTCACCAGCGATCTCACGTAGCTAGATATATGTAGTGCCATTGTAGTGGTCAATCAGTAAATTGCTGAGCTCTCTAGTCGGAATGCAAATTTTATTTATTCTCCTGATTTATTTTAGACTAGATGAAAATTATGCGTGTTCTCTAAATTGTTGCAATTGGAATTTGACATTTGAATTTGTTTCGAACCTAAAACCTTCTACCAGAGACCAAGACACTTCTTTTTAATTGTTTACTTCCTTCTGCCGTTAAAACATTTTCGTATATTTAATTTGTAACATTTACGAACTTTTTTTTTTGGTCTTTAATTTCTTAATTTAATTTTATTATTCGCATCGGGAAAGCAGGGATCAACAGAAGCATCGAGCACACGTGTGTATCACGTGACATCTTACGGCGCGGATTCCACAGGAAGCACCGATTCAACTGACGCCATAAATAAAGCCATATCAGACGCCTTTCAAGCACCGTCCGATCGTACATTGATGGCTGGGATCGCAGATCTCGGCGGGGCCGAGGTGCACTTAGATGGCGGGACCTACTTGATCAGCTCTCCAGTGACGCTCCCCTCCAGTGGTGGGGGCAATTTCCGGGTATGTTCATTTATGAGGAGGATTTAATACACTTCCATATTTGAATTATTCATATAAAATTTACATGCATGATGGATTATTGATGTACCAGTAGAAAAACGTTACCTTTGAAATATCGTATAATTTTCAACATTTCTCCTTGAAGGTTTCCTCCTTTTGTTTTGGAGATCTATTACTCATCTTTAATTTAAATTTGTTTTGACAAACTATTCTATACTTACCCTAATGAATAATGAATTTCCAACATCCTATCTATACTTTACCAAACAAGAAAGCTAGAACCTGTTTCTATGGGTTTATCACAAAAAGAAACAACAAAGCTAGAGAAGTTTGGTACATAATTTTCAAATTGGAAAAATACCATCCTTTGAACGGTTGAACCTCTCCTTTATGTTGGGGCCCACCCACCCATTAAAAATCAATTCGATTTATTATACTTTACGTTGTATATGTCAAAAAAAAAAAAGCTCCTGTGATTTTCTATTATACATTTAACACAGAAAAAGTTGGTGCAACTTAAAAGAGAGGTATAGAAAAGGACACTGATATAATGCTCCAGACATTGACACCAACGCACCAACACTGATAAAAAGCTCTCTTTGTGTTGCATGCTCGTGTGGTCACTATCATCAGACAGAATTAATTCTCACTAATTAATTTTCTTAAATAAATGCAGATAATTGGTGGTTCATTACGCGCATCAGAGACCTTCCCAACTGATCGCTATCTGATCGAGCTGAACTCCGATACATCCAGCTCGAGCTACCTGTATGATTACATAACACTCAAAGACCTCTTGCTCGACTCCAACTACCGAGGCGGCGGCATTGCTGTAATTAACTCCCTACGCACGACAATTGACAATTGCTACATCGTACATTTCATGTCAGATGGCATCCGGGTGCAGGGCGGACATGAGACGTTTGTCAGAAATTGTTTTCTAGGTCAACACATCACGGTTGGTAACGACCCCGGCGAAAGAAATTTCACTGGGACAGGCATTAACCTAATGGGAAACGACAATGCAGTTACTGATACTGTAATATTTTCGGCTGCTACCGGAATTTCGGTCACGGGCCAGGCAAATACCTTTTCAGGTGTGCATTGCTATAACAAAGCAACCGGGTTTGGTGGGGTTGGGATCCACTTGAAAACGCAGGGTCTGATTCAGACCCGCATCATCAATTGCTACATGGACTACACATCGATTGTCTCAGAAGATCCTGTGCTTCTCCATATTTCGGGGTCTTACTTCCTGGGGGATGCTAATGTGGTACTTAAATCAGTGAAAGGCGTGATAAAGGCAGTAAATATTGTAGATAATATTTTTAACGGGGGCGGCAAAGGGGTTGATATTGTGCAATTAGATGAGTCAAATGGTAAATTTACAACTGTAGATCAAGTTATTGTGCAAGGAAATGTGGCGCAAGGGATGGTTGTGAAATCAACGGCTGCCATGGGGTCGGTAGAGGCGAATGGTACAACAACATGGACAGTCGATTTCTCGTCAGTTTTGTTATTTCCTGATAGAATAGGTCATGTGCAATACTCATTTCAGGCTGACTCATCATTTCCTAACCATGCTTTGAGAAATACAACAGGCAATCAGATAACGATCGTGTCTGACATACCAGTTGCGGCTAAAGTACATGTCGCGGTTGATCAAAATGGTGGTTAAGAACAGAGAAGCAATTGGCTATATAATTTTTTATTTTTATTTTTTCATTTGTTGCTATTTAAAAGAATGAGAAAAGGATTTCGCAAGGAGAAAATTCAAGAGGTTTGATTTAAATTAAAAGAATCAAGTAATGGAATTTTTTTTATTGAAATGGATAATCCCTTTCTGTCATTTATATTCTGTTGTTATTTTCTTATATAACCCAAAATTTGTTGCGTAAAAAAGAATTCTCTTAAATAACTATATTTTTAAGAATTTGGTAAAGTTTGGTTTGAAGTCACAATCAATATGAGCATATGGCAATATTGAACGTGTCTATTTCTTCCAGAAATTGAGATAGTTCTCAAATTCAAAAAAGTTATTTGGAATTGAAATGTAGTGTCTGTCAGGTTTGAATCCTTCCAGCGTATGATGTGCATATTTGAGATGACCAACTATTGTTTCTGATATTTCAAATCCTTTTCAGGCTTTGCCTTCTCTTGTGCAACAATAAAAAAAAAAGGTTTGTACGCAGGATCTCAAGCTTTTCTGGGTTGAACAAGCACTGCGAAAGTGGGTTCAACCAACTTGATTTTGTCACAACAATTATGCAATGCTTTATGAACAAAAGGGGAATGACAAAAGAGACGATAAAAGAAATGAATTGTATGTAGATTTAAATTATTGAACTTATGGGACCTACCTTTGGAACCAAGTCTTCGTCATGAAGTCATGTTTAGAAAATAAAAGAGAAGATGTAGAAAGGAAGGAAAACCAAAAGATGATGTACTTTACAATAGAAAGACTAACCAAATCCGCTGAATCTGAAATGGTAGCAATTTATTTTGGTACACCTAATTAACTGCTTTACCTTGACTTATTATATATCAAGTATAAATACCTATCTCTGTTTAACTACTACCTGGAATCGGTCTAGTTTTATATTACATTACCATCATCCCCTATATATCTAATCAAATAATCAGATGATCGGAAATTCGGAATACATACATTACCAGTAGAGACTTCTCCAGTGTTTATAGAAATGGAGAGGGTCAAAACTCCTCTCTAATTGAACGTGTGAGTGGTTGACAGCATAAAGTTGCCAATAGGAGGCTATACGGAAGCACATGATAGTATGAGATGCCATCCACATTTCATGATGATTATAGTTGGTGAGCTACAACAGCAGCATATATTTATCTGAAAGAAGAAATTAAAAGGCGCACGGTATACTTTTGTCGCGCATTGAACAGTGTAACCTAAACTAGCTAGGAAAGGACCATTTTAGTTTGTGCATTGAGTTAATATTTTTTAATTACGTTTTTGCTTAAAAAAACCACCACCGTGATTATTTTAGGTGGTTTTGTAACGGCTATCAGAGATGGGCATCTAAGCGGTATAACTTAAGAACGGTCAAAAAGCAAATTGTTAATGTTTGCTATACTTGTGGTTGGTCTCTTAACACATTAGGTTGTAGGTGTTTCTGATATTAGATATTGTTACAGGAAATTTAACAGAGATTTGAGATGAATGTACTGATGAATGCTGATTTTCTCCGACATTTTACTAAAATATGGGCTATATATGTTCATTGGTTAAGGATCTAAACTAAAATATGGGCTGTTTAGGCCCACTATAGTTGGGCTGGATGGGCCCGGTGCTGGTACGAGCTGATGCTTGTAGCAGTCCCTACAACAATTTAAACAAAAAGAAAAGAACAAAAACTTCTCTGATTTTTTTTTTTTCCTGGATGATTGAAGTTATATGTAACAAAAAGAAAACAACAATTTAGCAGAGAAGTTCTCCTTGTTAAATTGCTTGTAGGAGCTGATGCTTGTAGCAGTCCCTACAACAATTTACATCACCTCCTACTCTAGCCAGCATCATTATGGTACCAAACCGATCAGATCAGTTAACTGGCTGTTGTGCATATCTTGGTTGGATTACTAGAGCAGTGAGCACAAGCAAGTAATATCTAAAGACATCTAAAAACATTTCTTCCCAATTTTTTGGGTACCTCTCCACCAAACATGTATTAAAATATTTTTTTTTCTTTATTTTTCAAAATAAACTATCACATAAATTGTTCAAAGGGTAGCATAACTAAATCAGTGATACCTATATCATGTGGTACATTGATCAAATATAACTATAAAAAATCACCATAGCTATATACACTTCTACAGCTCCGCTACGAACAGCTAAGAAACCCCTCTAATCGCATTCCAACTGGATACCTCCCTTCCCCCTCTAAGGTCCCCTTAACCTTCCTATAAAGTTCAACCCAAGAACAACCCTCAGTCCAATCCTTTTCGTTCAAAAAACCCAGAGAGGGACCCGCAGGGCATGCGGCGGGCTTGGCCGTGACTAGATCTAACACTGCAGCTGGGCCTGGTACAGCTGCTTTTGGAAAATTGATGGCTAAATTATCAACCTTATGCTCATATATCTTCCCATTTCGGTCTAGCTTGTACCGGGAGGTGCCTTGGAAGGTACCGTGAGCTTCCCAGGGGACCCGTGGCGTGCCGTGAAGCTCCCACCTTATCACTATGGTGTTCTCTGACAGCTGCCAGATGCGGGAAATGTCTAAGCCAATGTCGTGGAATAGAACTTTTCCATGAAAACGAAGTGCCCAAAATATTAGCTTGTAGTTCTCTATTCCTTGAAAGGTGTTCAATGGATCCACAAAGGTTATGTCATCACTGGAGACATCAAGATTAATTTAACTTTTAGTAAGATATCAGAGCATTCCATGACATGAGTTCATTACATTTATTTCCTTTTTATTACTTCTGCCACAGTAACTAACTATAACCCTGACTGGTATAGTACCAGTTCAAAGTAGATTGTTATAACTATGACAATTTCATGTTTGACCATAAATAAGACTCAATTAAGACAAAAGGACCCAAGGAAACAAACTATGATGGTTATGAGCACCATTTCTGTGTGTATAAACTAAAAGATAATGGATGTCAAACTGTGATATTACTGGTGAATGGTATTCATGTCAATTTTGGACATTTTTTTAATTATAACATCTTGAAAATAGTACATAAACATCAATGACTTGGTGTGTATGGAGTTCGTACCGATAAATATCATAGTTGAGGTCTCTTACAAAAAGAGAAGGAAGATCATCTCTTAAGGTCCTCACTGCTATACCAAGGTTCAGATAGAAATCATCCTTTTGGTTCTTGTTATTTCCCTGATTGTTCTTTTTCTCTGGTTTTTGAGTGAGATAAGGTTTCTCTTGCAAAACTGTCGGCTTTCTTTGTAGATCATAGGAGGGAGAGGAAGATGAAGAGGCAATTACTGGATTTATCAGGGGGGGTTGTGAAAATTTTGTATGGTGGGAGAGGAGAGACGAGGTGGATAACTTCGGAAGAAGAAAAGACATTTTCTGTACGGATTCTATCTTATTCTTTCTCTCTCTTTATTCACTGCAGGGAGGGAGAAGCCATGAGAGAGAGAAAAGGAGGAGAAAAAGGAAAAATTACATAGCAGCCACTGCTTAGGTTTTAAGAAAGAAAAAAAAAAGTGAGAGAGGAGGAAGGGAAATGTTTGAGTGGTATGGAATGGTACAACGAATTAATGGTTTGTGGATTCTTCTGTTCTGATTTGATCTTTAATTTCGCCTTGAAATTTTATGGTGCGTATTGCATCGTAGACCATGGATTATTCAGCTTGGATCCGGTCTTGCGCAGAATATTTTGTGCGCAGATTTTGTCCTTTCATTTATTTTGAGATTCGTGCAGATTTAATTTACAATATTCTTGGAATAGCGCAAAATTCGAGCGGGAGAGAATCAGTCAATCAATACTCTGGAATCTGGATTATTCTGTGGAATGAATTTCGTACCTTCTAAACGAAGTTTTGGAGACCTAAATTGGAAATCGGATCCAGTGAAGTAACTCAATTTTTTGGTTTTCGATTGAGACCGTTTGATTTGAATTTGCAAAAATTTATTTTGAAAGTGAGCGCACACATTCTAACGACAAATTCGAATCCCGAAACGATCTCGAGCGACAAATTCGGATTAGACGGTCTCGATTCAAAACTCAAAGATTGGGTTACTTTAGGGTGTACTGGAAGAGCTGCATAACCAATTATATTTTCATACCAATTCTCTCTAACTTTTAGTAAGTCATACTCTAGCTAACAAATCGAACGATTGTGTAGATCATTGAATTGTGCAAATTAAGTAGGAGAAATTCATGGGTGATAATGTTTATTCATCATTCTTGCACATTAAAATCTATAAATTTATTAATCATAAAAACGATCTCAAGATAACACGATTCTAATTGTTTTGGATGTTTTAATATATTAAAAATATTTGAATCATCTTTACAAGCAACACAAGTCTAATTTTAAATTGGTTTTATAATCTTGAGGCTCGACAAATATAAAAAAAATTGTAAACTTTTTTTGTAAACCATCGAAGACTAATTTAACACATTGTCTACAACAAATATTTTTGTTCTTAGAATAAATTTAAGAAAACAACTCTAGTAAAAGGAAAGACAAAAAAACGTATTAGTCGTGTTTTTGTTTCATCAGGTTCACTTGGGTGAAATATAAATTGTATTATATTTAATAGGCGCTCGTGTTCCCCCCTCGCTCCCTCCCTCCATCTCTCTCTTTTTGTCCCTTCATTTTTGCAGCTATGATTGTAACGCCGTGATATTTTAGGTATAATATTTAATAAATACATATAAAATTTAATAAATACATATAAAATTTAATAACAAACATTAGGTTCAAATGAGAAACCAATCTAAAGTACACACGTCTTGAGTTAGGATCACACGCGCAATTGTCCATATAGAAAATATTATAGAAAATATTATAGAAATTCAAATAATTCTGAAATAAATTGTTCCTTAGCTGACCTCGCAACTAGGAAGTAAATACTAATAAAAACCTTATTTTAAAACTTTATTTGAGCTATCTCTTTTGATAACCTTCCAAATTTAACTTCAGATGTAATTTTTAGATGGACAACCGTTATTATTCTAAGAAAGTTTTGATCATAAATCTCATTAAGAAATTTTTCTTAATGATAAAGTCTTGACTATTAAATTGTAGTCTTGACTATTAAATTTTTCATCATTCTCTTAATTATTAAATATTAAATAGATATAAATTAAAATTTCATACCCGTTTAACATCTATTTATAATTATAATTATTATTGAGGAGGGTTCCAATGCCTCAATTTTTCATGCCTCCACCATGCCTCCATTTTTTAAAACTTTAATAACTCAAAATTTAAAAATTAAAAGTCAAAATAAAACCGTTGGATATGATCTACATCATTTTATCTATGTGCTCATAAAAATAAAAAGTCAAAATAAAGTTTTTAAAAGTGGAGGCATGGTGGAGGCATGAAAAATGGAGGCATTGGAACCCTCCTCATTATTATTTCATTAAACTACATCTAAAGTGAGTTGCTGGATAATCAAAGTTTGAAAACAATATATTTTATATTTCCTCGATCAAAGATTTTGAATTCCTAACTAAACAAGTTTCGGATTCTTATTTAGTTTGTTTATTTCTAATTATATAAAAATATAAAAAAAAGTGAATTAAAATTATCCGTGACATAAAGTCAAATTTGGTTCGGTTGCTTCCTTTCTTTTTCAAAGTACTGTAGTATCAAGAATTAAACTAGTTAAAGTTTAGAAATTAGGACTAATAATCTATGATTCTAGAGTTTGTGGGTTCTCAACATATGAGATATTAAAATGGGAGAGAGAGTTTTGGCTCTCTAAGGAAGATGAATAATCATTAGATTGAAACCCGAGGTAGTAGGGACCTCTTTAAATAGTTTTCATGTTGTTTAAAAGATTCTCCACCGATCTAGACACGATTCTCACGTTCTCCACGATTTTCATAATTAATCTGGACCAAAATTAGTCGATTCTGGCCCAACAATGCACTGTGCGATACGGCATGCGGCATACACCTACAGCTTATTTTACATCAAACTATAGATCTTTTCGTAAGCTTTCCGAAAATTCGTAGAACACTGAAAACGGAGCTACGGTTGATGAGATATGCCCATTTTAAGTTCTTTTCACACAAATCGTGGTGAAAATACAACTCTTTGTTGCCCAAAAAAACTCATTTTTGTGGCTCACAAAATTTCTTCCATTTTAATCTTTCTCGATGTTTGAATTTTATTAAATTATTTTAATTAAATTCATAACATCATATAATTATCACCATAATTTTTATCTTATGTTTAGATAGAGAACTCTATTTATTAGTCATGTTACACATGCCAAATAAATCAAGAAGCTTTTCTAATTAATTCTTTATTTGTGTGACACTGTGTGATCTATGTCATTTGGCAATGAAATTTGAAATTTCTTTCGATTCCATAAATTACAAGCGACACCTAGCAATATGTATGTAATTATCCAAAAGTCACAGATGATAAGTATCTGTTATATCACGATCCCAAAAACAATAATTGACTCGTGTCAATTCCATGTCTCATGATATCGTGAATAGATTCAAGGTAGGAATGTGTCATCCTTGCAAATCCATTTATTTTTTTATTCCGAAATAATTCAGTAATTATGATTAACTCCTTAATCATATGTGCACATACTTGTATTATTTCATCAAGGGACCCAATGATATCATCACTCATTTACATGAGGGACATTGATATTTTTGATAATTATTATCTCTCCACATAAGAGATGCATACTGAGATAAAATCTGTATGGTCGAACAACGTTGGATAATACCCACGAATACGCATTCTCATGTGAGAGAAACAATCATCTCATACCTTAGAATTTCAGACACAAATAAAATATTAAGATAAACACAATCCATATTAAATGTTTTACTTTGGTCACATCCAATCCCCTGATCTCAGGTATCCATTTGATTAGATTGACAAGTCCTTATTATATGATCTGTAGAACATGATCATTATCTAATCCAAATGCTAATTTTATACCGGTAATTAATGTTTCTTGTTAATTACCAAGATTATGAATATTTAGAGTATTCTATAAATAATGAAATACTCAAAAAATAAATGATAAATAAATCATTCAATTATATTCTATTATGACTTCTAGATCACAACACTAACAATATGTTACCAAGTACTACTATAAGCACTATTTAAAAAACTAGCAATAGAGTTCTTCCACCACTGTTCTCATATTATTTCACCGTACGTACTCTTTCGATAATTACTATTTCATCATCCATCTGTGATTTACTAAACAATCATTAAATAATTAAATAGCAACGAGAACTAATCTGTAATAATATGAAGCTTGAAGTAACATGAGATGTTATCCAATACCATGAAAGTAGAATTTATATAATTGGATGCATGGGTACCTTTGATTTATTTGAAGCACCTGATCTTTGACGGTATGATCTTGATCATTGATTTACTTTTAGAGGTTGAAATTCATTCACGAACAAGTCAGCTACTTAATGAATCCGGATCCGGTGAAATACCCGACCGTGTAGAATGAGATCTGAATAGTCTGTTTTAATCTTGCACGAATCTCTATGTAGACAAATAAACACTAATTGAATTTGATTCGGCTGTGAGTATTCTACACACTCAGGAACTATAGAGAATACTCACTTCTGTTTAACGGGTCGGAATCTATGGACTCTCTTTGTTGGGCTTGATAGGCCGAGTTCTTTCGGTTTTTTCAGGCTCATTTTAGCTCGTAAAAGAGCCCGTTGCGACGACCGAGTCGAATTAATCGTTCACATATTTAATGGTGCTCCTTTTGACATCTAAATATATATATCAAAATCTTCCCTTTAAAACTAGGGTTTTGTACTCGCTCGTCTTCCCTTCTCAGGCGCCGCCGCATTTCTATTCTCTCCAGCCTGCTTCCGATCTCGTTTCTTCACAGCCATGGCGGAACAAGTAATAATCTCTCCTTATCCAATTTTTATACAGCGTCGTTGAATCTGTGTTATCAAGATCCTGGATCGCTTTTTCAAATTCAGACCAGAATGATGAGGTTTATTAGATGTTCAGCATTTTGTATTCTTCGTTTTCATGAGGAAATGCGATCGTTGTATGAGAAAAATCTTGCTCACCGTTCAATTTATTAATGCCATTTTTGTATCGGTTAGACGCTTACTATATACTAGATATCATGTGGCTCGTCTTCGTTACAGCTAAAAGATGATTAGATAAGATGCTTGATTGTTATCCCATAAAAAAATAGTATCTATCAGATATGAAATTTGTACATACGTGCTCAACCTTTATGACAATTATGTATTGTTTAGACGCATTTGTGATGCTCAAATTTTGATAAATCTCCCAACTTCAGAGCATAGGTTTTGAACCAACTTGGTTTGTATCAATTGAGCTCATGTACCTGAATTTATTTTCTTTGTTGCAGACTGAGAAGGCCTTCCTCAAGCAGCCGAAGGTTTTCCTTAGGTGAGCATTTTACATATTATATCTTCCCTTTGTTTAAGTTTCTTTACTTTGTCTAATAAGAAATTTAAACCCTTAGCTCTAAGAAATCTGGTAAGGGGAAGAGGCCAGGGAAAGGTGGAAACCGCTTCTGGAAGAGTATCGGCCTTGGTTTCAAGACCCCCAGAGAGGCTATTGATGGTATTTATTCGAAACTTGTTCACTTTGTCTTCAATTAGGGTTATTTATACATCTGTGTTGCATGAAGTTTGGAGGAGAATAATTCTGGTTAGGTTGTTAATTTTATTTTTATCACTGTTTTTAGTTATTTATAGATTATTACGGCTTTTCCATGTACATAAATTGGAAATGACTGAACTTCTATCTGATTTGGTAATTTGGAGTTGATATCACAATAATGACAGCTTTTCTTTATGCTTGGTAACTGCAAGTTCCTTAGTCATTTTCTCGGTATGAAGTGATCATTACACCCTTTGTGTAGGAACTTACATCGACAAGAAGTGCCCCTTCACTGGAGGTGTGTCAATTAGAGGGCGTATCTTGGCTGGTACGTGCCACAGTGCTAAGATGAACCGTACCATCATTGTCAGAAGGAACTATCTCCACTTTGTCAAGAAATACCAGAGGTTTATATAGCAAGACAGTATATATTTTGTCTATAAATCTCTTTTATTTTATAATCAGCAAGTTCTCTTTACAATCTTATCTCTTCTTACTTTTTTTTCCTTCTAATAATGTCAGGTACGAGAAGAGGCACTCCAATATCCCTGCTCACGTTTCGCCATGCTTTCGTGTGAAGGAAGGTGACCATGTTATCATTGGCCAGTGCAGGTATTTTCTTTTCAAATTTGTTTGATTGGTATGAGTCTCGTCCTTGTCAGGGATACCTAACATACCTAACATATCTAGTAGTGGACTTTTTCTGTCCAAGCTGAATTTAAGGTTACATTTTATTTTATTCTTGCCAGACCATATAATGATTTATTGAGTATCAGCTGGTATATTCATCCAGCAGTTGAAATTCTGAAATCGTATCTAACCTAGGTTTCAAAAATTATGGCAGGCCCTTGTCAAAGACAGTGAGGTTTAATGTGTTGAAGGTCATCCCAGCTGGATCAGCCGGTGGCAGTGGAAAGAAGGCTTTTACTGCTGTCTAGAAAGTAGAAATTCTGCACTAAAGAGGGTTAATTCATTTAGTAGTTTGTTTCTGATAAAAAATTTTGTTCTTAGTAATGGGACATCAATGTGATTTTAGTCAGGTTTGTTTATTCGGTGTTTTCCTGTTGCGGACATTCTCTTGATATGAATATTTGCTTTTTGGCAGAGTTTTCTTATTTTCTAGTAAATCTTCTTTCTGAGGTGTTTTGTTTGCTTTCCATGTTTACTACATTGGTAAAAAAAAAAAAGAAGAAACCAGATAATATCCTCCACGCATTTATTGCTGGTCTGTGGTGGTTTGGTTTCGTGATACTACAAATTTGATCACTTAATGCGTACTTGGATCTATATTTATTACCCGGGCTTGCTGTTAATGTTTTGGTTGTGCCAACCATAATATAGACCTTAGAGCAAATCTAGGGTGTGATGTGCTCACCAAGAAGGATTGGTGAGCACAACTTCAAAAGTATATCGGATTGGTTTCAAACGACGAATCTAAACTGTTGAAATTCGTGTATTTCATGAGTGATGTATATACATGCAAAATTTTGAAAGTTTTGAATTTATTTGCTACAAGATCAAGCGGTAAAAAAAAATGAATATTTTATAAGTTATTTTATAAGTTGTTTTATATTTTTATTTTTCATTATTTTTTTGAACGCTTGATCTTGTAGCAAATAAATTTGAAACTTCTAAAATTTTGTATGTACATTCATCACCCATAAAATATATGGATTTCAACGGTTTGAATTTGCCGTTTGAAGCTGATCCGATATACTTTTGGAGTTGTGCTCACCAATTCTCTCAGTGAGCACATTACACCTTAGCTTTGCTCATAGACCTTATATAGTAGGATAGTAGGATACTAGGATCCTGTTCATTATCTCTGTTCTTCTCCAAATTTTATCCTCTTGCACATGATTGCTTTTAATCAAAGCAGTCGTTTAGCATCTTTCAAAATCTAAGGATTTCACTCGTGTGGTAATATTGCGATTGAGACGCGAGTCCAATATTTTATTCTACTGAAAATCAAACGAAAGCATATTATGTGTTAGGTTGACTGGCATTCCATCCTTTAAGAAAGTTCTTCTCTCGTTTGCAAGGCATGCAACAGTAACCTTCCTCTTCAAGCGTTTATTCTATATGTACTACAACACCACGAGCTATAGTGCTGACATCCATCCCCTCTCTCTCTTGAAATTTATCTATTCTATCCTTCTCTCTCTATACTCCCCTCACCCAAGAGAGAAGAATGCCCAGAGCTCTCACATTACTCCCTCTCTTTGTTGCTATTTTAGCTTTCCTCTCACAAGTAATGGTGCACAATCCAATATTTTCCCCATCTTTAATCAACCTCACTACACTTAAACAGAGCTTCACATCAATTGTACTTTCAAATGGCATTAGATTCTTCTGTCACCACCACCGACACCACCACCATCATCACCATCATTCCATTTGTGATGATTTTGCACCAGATCTGCCTCCAGCAGACACAGACACCGATGTACTCTGTGTTGATCAAAATGGATGTTGTAACTTCACGACTGTTCAGTCTGCAATTGATGCTATTGAAAGTTATAGCCAGAAGAGGAGTATCTTATGGATTAATGCCGGCATTTACTAGTAAGCTATATAACTTAAATCTCATTTCATACTAAAATAAAAAATATTGGCTTCAAATGGTAATATGTGCATTCATTTGCTTACACTTGATAATTTCATCATGCAACAATCACAGCAGGATTACAAAATGTTTCCTACTGCTGAGTTATTTATATCTGATCGTAGTTTTTTTTTTTTGAAGAAATATCTGATCGTAGTTTTTAATCATAAGCTGTTTGATTGTAGTGAGAAGGTGTCTGTTCCAAACACAAAACCAAACATCACATTTCAAGGGCAAGGATTTGAAACAACTGCAATTGCATGGAATGACACAGCAAACTCGGCTAATGGCACATTTTACAGTGCATCTGTTTTTGTGAACTCAACCAACTTCATTGCGAAGAACATAAGCTTCATTGTATTTATTTCTTTCCTTTTAAAAGAATTTGTTTTAATGCATTGCGGTAGGGACCAAGAGATGTGGCCAATAAGTTGATATACATTCTTTCAATATTACTGGAAAAAAAGTGAAAAATAAGATTGAGCCTTCAGTACACTAAAAAATTTATGATAGGTCATTATCGATTTAATCGGACGACAACTATTTCATAAGAAAGATTTCTAACAAGGTATTACTGTAATTATACATCTTTCATAATATCTAATGAGAATCAAAATTAACTAAATATTGAACATATCATTCTCTTATTCTATTTATAATATTTGTTATAAAAGGAGTATAAATCTTTGTATTTACTTTTTCAGTATGGTCCTTATATTAGTAGATAATCAAAAACAAATTTAGAATTTTTCTTCACTAAGATATGGTGCCAAAATTTAATTTAGAAGTTTTCTTCACTGCAAAGTGCAATGTGATGTACTCAAAAGAAAATCTCGATAAATAAAGTATTTTCATGAAAAATCACAGTACCCGTTAAACGCACATGCTTAACAGCTAATTTTGATATTTGACACCAGAATGTCGCACCAATACCAAATCCTGGAGATATGGGAGGACAAGCAGTGGCGATAAGAGTAGGTGGCGATCAAGCAGCCTTTTGGGGATGTGGCTTTTTCGGCGCACAAGATACACTTCATGATGACAGTGGGAGGCATTATTTCAAGGAATGCTTGATTCAAGGGACTATCGATTTCATCTTTGGAGATGGTACTTCTTTATATGAGGTGAGATGACATGTAGTTCTTCATATTAGTGGGCGTCTTAACAAAGGGACTTCCAAATTCCAAGCAACTTGGCCCCGTATACAGCAAGTTTAACATCCAACCTTTTCAATTCATTCTGTATGAAGATTTTTAAGATTTTTTTTATTGAATGACATTTCTTATCTTTACAAGGACTGTAGAATAATATCCATAGCTGCTTCCATGCCACCGGGAGCAAGCTTCATAAATGGTGCGATAACTGCACAAGGCCGGCCTAATGGGAATGAAAACACCGGATTCGCATTCGTGCATTGCACCATTGGTGGGACAGGTCATATCTGGCTAGGCCGGGCTTGGCGACCCTATTCACGTGTCGTTTTTGCTTACACATCAATATCTGATATTATCTCCCCTGAAGGTTGGAGTGACTGGAACGACCCTAGTAGAGACCAGTAAGAATTCTTAGTGAAACTGACTGTTACATAGTTCCATATATCAGAAATTTAGTCATGCATACCTTAATTTAAGTTCTTTGAAAGAACTTAACCATGGGTCGGTAGTTTGGTACCATCATTCGCTGCCGCAAAAACTCAGTATCTCAGTCTTTATTATTATAATATTAAGCCAATGGCATTTACTTTTGTGTCAGTAGAATACAGGCCTTTCTCGAACCATATTGACCGACCGATTTATCACAATTTTATAGTAGTTACAAAATTATGTCCTCAATCGCAAACTATCTATATCTTTATCTCACTTCTTTACATTTTTGTGTGTTGACAGGACAATATATTATGGGGAATACAAGTGCACTGGACCTGGTGCGAACATGACCTTTAGAGCGCCTTTTGTGCACAAGTTAAATGATACAGAAGCAGCTCCTTTTCTCAATACTTCTTTCATTGATGGAGATGACTGGTTAAAGCCTTACAGCTATTGATCTTGCTAATTCTAATGAGCCGGTTGCAAGATCGTCTTTGTTATTGTTTTCTTGTTATTTATTGATTTGTCAGTAGTTGCGGTGCCAATTGTATCTTTCCCATACTTTCATACAATCTGGGATACAAAATACTTGTACATTGAAGAGAGCATGCATGGATGCACAAAATAATTAACCCAAAATGTCCAAAATGAAAGGACTTCAAAGGCTATTGTTGTGATGGCATGTTATGACTAAAGCCCAATGCAAGCTCTCTGATTTTACATAGAGTAGGCCTTTATACAATCCGAACAAGATGATTTTTGCTTCATTTTTTTATGGCAGCAAATGTAAGTTCCAAAATTTATACTGTTTGTTATCCAAGAATTCCATATAAATTAACAAATAGAATAGAACACTTGTCTTTCTTCTCCATGTCTCTATAGAGTTGAGAGAGAGTAACAAAAAGAAGATTGTTTTCGCTTCTACATTTTTTGTTAGACAGAAGTTGGGACACAATAATTCAGCTCACGAGGAACAATTTAAAGTTTAGTAGCTTAGTAGTAACATGGCCCACGAGGAACAATTTAAAGTTTAGTAGCTTAGTAGTAACATGGCCCAGAGTTCACCGACATGCAACGAAATTTACCTTGTAAATATAACAATTTTTATGATATGGCATATAATTCATTGGTATGCAATGATATTTAGCGTTGTAGTCTTGTAGATACAACTCGAAAAACATTCTGCATGCGGATATCAACTGCACTTTTATCAGATATAGAGTTAAATTCTTACAAATAGTTAAGAAAAATATTACAAGAAGAAAGGAAACTCTCAATACAAGACCAAGCAAACCAAAACAGAAAATTTAAACTATTAATTTGCACAAACAAGGGGCAAAAGAACAATAAAAAAAATACACTTAATATGATATTTCACTTGGTGCATGAAATGTCCTGCCACGGCAGATTGACTCCAGGTTCTCCCCAGCATATGAACAAAGTGGAGATACTTCCACACCTTTTCCAGTAGATAAAATAAAAGGTATATGAAAATATGATTAAGTTGAAACTGTAGAAAATTATATATGTTTGATTCATGAATTATGTTATAGTTCATGAGATGACCAACAAATTACTGTAGTTGGAACATACTATGATCAAGCATGCTGATTTGGGTAAATTGAACAACTTAACAATCTGCATTTCAGAAACTTCAATTCACACTACATTGTGGTCTCTCAGTCCTGGTCACAGAGTACAGGACAACATACAGAAATATAGGTAAGACTTCAATAGGGACCAAATGAGAAGTAGGATATGTACCGGTTAAATAAAGTGGTACAGAGTGGGTTAAAAAGCCACCAGCCGCCACAACCCAACGGCTATGGAGGCGGAGGAGCATTAATCGGGCAGTATCAGGTGTGTCATAGCTTGCTCCATTAGCATTCTTAACTGGTGCAAATTCCTCTTCCCTCAGCATCTGTTTGGTTTTAAAGCAACAGTTAGAATAGTAAAATATAGGGTAAAATGGAAGCAAGGAGAGGAAAAAGAACCTCAAAGAGAGACATAGATGGAGCATAAGCAAATGCATCAAATATGAACTGCTCGAGTTTTATCCCATTTGTGAAGCCATGGATTGATGGGATCTTTTTCTCTGCTATGTGGTAACTGCTCAAAACAAAACAATCAATAATGACAGTAATCATTATATTAAAAAAAAATTCAAATTTTCTCTGCTCATGTGATTAACAACATAATTTTTTTCATGCGTGACCCTATGAAATGAGAAACATGTCATATGCCCCTGTAATATAGGGAAAAACTGAATCTGCAACTTTTATTTTTATAGAAGAAAGAAGCAGTAGGTTGAGCAAAAGCTGAGGAAACAATATTCTGCTCAGTGCTTTCAAGTTCTAAATGGGAATGTTTTTCATTCATGTTTGCTGGAGATGGATACAATTTCTCACATTTCCAAACGAAAGATGGAACTCTCTTTGCGAATGTATCTTAAAACTATAAAGTATTAAACATTTTTAAGTAAGAACAGATGATCAGAAAACTTACATACTATCTTTTTCAAGACTGTTTGCCACATGATTTAGAAAATCCAGAGTGAAAATATGCAGGCAGACCTGTGCAGTATAAGAAATAACGAAGTACTTTTTTCATCTCTCTTATGTGAGAAGCAAGAAACATGATTAAAAGGAAAAAAAAAAAAAAAACAGCACAAACAATCTAATTCAGTGTTTCTCTCTAACAGAGAGATTAGAGATATGTTTCTTTTAAACGAGTGAAGGATGTAACAGTAAGGAAAAAATTAGAAAGAATTATACATTACTCCAGCAAAAACGGAGGCGCCCTGTGC
The DNA here is from genome assembly GCA_025461045.1 of Carex parvula. Lineage (NCBI taxonomy): Eukaryota > Viridiplantae > Streptophyta > Magnoliopsida > Poales > Cyperaceae > Carex > Carex parvula. The sequence goes on along the minus strand of JAJGRW010000413.1, from coordinate 704,922 downwards.
TTTGATTGATTTCAGAACACATGTTTTGATCCATCTCACTATACTCTAGCACAGCAAGGGGTCCACCTTTACCCCTTTGCACAAAAACTCCTACTTTCTCTTGTGGATATCCCTTTAAATGAAAAGGTCAATAAGTATGAGTTAAAATATTTAGGAGCAGATAAAATTACACTATTAGTTATTATCTGCAAATTTTTAAGAGATGAGCTTAAATAATAAGGGAAATAAAAAATTAATCATGACATGAAGAGATTTAGAAGAGTCTAAATCTGGCCTTGAATGAAGAGAATTGAGAGATTTGAAAGAGGAAGAGAAATATTTTTTAAAAAAAAAGAGGGAAAGCTTATTTTTACCTTGCGTACAACTTTAGCAGCAGTAGCTACACCTTTCTCAATAAAGTACCCCAAAAAAGTGGGATCTGCAACTCGCACCTGCCCTGGGGAGATCATAATTAGAGAGAGAGAGAGAGGAAAAGAGCAAGAGAGGAAGAAAAGAAATAGGAATTTGATAATATGTTGGAAATTACCAGAGCATTATCAACACCATAACAATCTACATACTTCACACCTCTATTGGCCATATCTTCGAGTAACTTGTGTGATTTCAGAGCTAAAAAGATGGAAACAAAAGGTAAATTATGTTTTCCGTGACCTAAATAGATATTCAAATCAAGTTTTTGAGTTGAGAATTTATATAATGTAAATTTGAAATGATACCAGCATATACACCGCCATTTCCATCAGGAGCCTCCGCTACCTAGTTAAACATTACAGTCATTCAATTGTAAAACACAACATTCATCATTTTTTTCAGTTTACCCTTATTTTATACACGTGAAATGGAGAGGGGGAAAGGGGATTACCTTGAAAGGAGTCTCCATGATAAATTTACCATCAGGAGAAACACAAGGAAGCGTGCCTTGTTGGAAAAAGGTTACCTGGGTCAAGTCAATACCTCAGTAAGAAACAATATACAAGGTAAAGTGTACTTTTATGATAAGTATAAATAAGAATCTTATAATACCGAATTATATAATATTTTCTTACTTGGTCTGGATCCAAGCCAAAATATTTGCGGCTTTGAAAATACTTTCGGGTAGCTTCATCAGTGAAAGGACTGGTCATTATGTACCAGTGGATAGGTGCAATATTAGTGGAACCTGCATGTAATATCACAAGATACTAAATAAAAAATTAATTAATTATCAGTATCTGACAAGATGCAAAAAAGAAAAAAAAAGATATATTGCCTTCAGTTGTTTGAGCTGCAAGCTTTTGAATGGAGAGTATTCTCTCAGCTTGGAGTTGAAAAAGCGACTTGCCAGACGGGAGCCCTATACCTAACAGATATATAAAGAGATCTCGTCAGATGAGCAATAAGCAAAACTGCAAAACATCCTGCTAAGAAAAAATTGCACAATGTTCACAGTATGAAAATATAAAAATGGAGAAGAGGTAGTATACGTACTGAAACAACCCTTGGGATCTGAACTACCAAGACGCGTCCCCTATCCAAAAGTAAAACAAGACAATATATAAATATATATAACAAAAAGAACATAATATCTGAGGATGGAAGTAAAACAGTAACTTGAATAATGAATAGAAAATCTGAAGGAGAATATGGGGAAATAAAACCAAGGTATGGAAATAAAACAGTTACAGTACCTAGCAGCCAAACCCAGTGCATAATTTTTCCAGTGGTCTCTTCTCGTCTATTTTGTTGTTGTTTTTTTATTGGGTTCTTACTTCTTCGTGAGTCTTAACTAGGATTTTACGCCATATACTTCGTCATTAATGGTCAGTGTTGGTGCCCATAGACTGGTATTGATACAGGCCTCCTTGTTTGTAGGGTTTTTTACTAGACAATCAAATAGCTATGAGAAAACTACAATGCAAAGAACAAGATGAAACAAATATTAAATTTTGTACCTGACCACCAGCTAAAAGGACAACAGCTAATTTCCCTTCAGAAATAGCCCTTAGCCCTCTTTTCCACCACTTTTCTTTCTCTTCAGCTGTTCTTTCTTCTACAGTTGATACACTCGACTCTGGTACTGGCTCAACCGACTGTACTGCCATTCCTGTGTATAGTATTTTTTAACATGTTGAGATATATTTCACAATAGCATCATTTTCTATAAGATGATAAAATGCATGAGGGAGAATTAAGAGTACACCTTGTGATCCAATCGACCGTCTTATGATCCGATCAATCCTGGGAAGGTCAATGCTCTGTTTAATTTAAACAAAAGAATGCTAAGTTATTTTCAACAATCACAAAAGGTAAAAGTCCTCCATCAAGGAATTTTGCACCGGACCATTTTATTCTGTACAGTCATGGCAAGTAACAAACCTGGAATATATTCTGGTCAGACTGAGCACATTCTAATCACACTGAAATACTGAAAACCATTCATGGTAGGTACTGGATATGCACTGGTACAACAAAATTAATAATTCCTATTTTTTTTTCTTTGTGAATCATAACAACCAAGAACAATATGCCAATAAACAATTGAACTAACACCAAGAAGTAATTATGCCAGCTCATTCTTCAACCACCATCAGGTAAACCCAGAGAAGTGTAAAGTTAAGTAACCAAAAAGAGCAACAAAATGCCAACTTGCCATTATAAAAATAAAGAAGAAAAAACACTAGATATAAAAAAAAAAAATTCAGCTCAGAAATGGGAAAAAAGAAACAAGGTTATTATTGTAAAGATCACCATTATCTATAGTTCAGATAGCTTCTTTCTTCTTCTTCTTCTTATTATTTTTTTGACAAAAAAGGCCGAGTAGCTCAATTTCATTACTGAAAACTTTAAATACAATCGAGATAGCTTCTTTCTAAAAAATTGGTGCAATTTTATAATCAGTTGGTCATCCATCAAGTAATTTGAAAAATAACAGTTTAGTTCTATCATCACTTGATCCGCGTACCAAGTTGATACACGACCTTATCTAAAATATAGAGAATTCCTACAGTTCTTTTTTTTATTTTGAGAATTTTTCATCAGTTCGTCACAGGGTTGTCATCCTTTGCTAATGATATAACATTAAAATAGAAACAACTTTATAATTCATAGAAGTTAACACCAGAAAAAACTAATTGAAAAGATTTTATTTCGAAAAAAGAAAACTGCTACAATCCACAAAGTCGAAAGATTGTCACTTAAGTGAACAGAGTCTGACAAAATCATAAAATTCTCCAGCTTTCAATTGTAAATGAGACGTAAGAATGATTTTAAGAGATCAGCATCGCTGAAATGCAGAGATATCTATAATCAGCTATGAGAAATCAGTTTAATACCTACTAAAATGCAACAACGAGTTCACTCAGGAACAAAAATTAGATCAAGTCAGATCGAGCTAATACCACAATTCAACCAATTTCAACGGAGCATAATGTAATACCGAGTACAGTACAGTTCTCAAACATATCCTCGTCACCAACATTCAGTAAGGAAAGAAAAGAAAAGAACTATTAACCAAATGGTCAAAGTAAATGGAGAAAATTATCACAAAAGATCTTCCTATATTGGAAAAATCAAAGAGATCTTGGCATAAATACGCAAATTAATCCCTCTTTAGTTTTCAACTCACCTCAATGTCTCTGTAAAGGAGCTCTCTCTCCTCAGGCGAGATCTCGTCCCAGAGAGAAAACGACCCCTCCTGGCCGTAATCCTTCAGCCTCTCCACCATATCCTGTGGCGGAGTCGCTCCCAGCACCACCGCCTCCGGCGGCGACGTCGACCCCTGCCTCTCACTTGCAGCCAGCGGCATCACCGAATCAGACCTTGGGCCCACGAAGATTATCTCCTTCATCTCTCTCTCTCTCTCTCTCCCACTTTGCTAATAAATACACACCCAGACACACAAACTGTATTGTCTACTAGTAGATATACTGAGTCGGGATAAATTCGATAGAGAAGAACAAGATCGAGATACAGAACAATGGAGGTTGCTTGAAGTGCATCCGCAAAGAATAATAACTAGCTAAATAATTATATGGACCGAATAACTGATTGTGGGGACAAATTTCTGTGCTAGGTGCGGGGCCCACACCCAGAACTGGAAGTTTTATTGGACCACGAGTAAAATTAGTAGACCTGGTTCAGGATGTCGTGCATGACATGCCACCAGATTCACTGACAAACTGAGATTTTGATGATTGAATTCCCCTGCTTTGGTATCTACGAGTAAATGTATGTAGCAAGTCACTAACAAACGGTTTTAATGACTCGCTTCATAATTTCTTACAGAAATATAAATTATAGGAGATTTGGTGTAAGACAGGTGTGTGATGTCGGGATACCGAGGCTGATTGGCTTGTAATTGTTATCCGATGAGAGTAATTATAGCAAGTTACTGCTTTGGTGCTATATGGGTCCATAAGACAGGATTATCTTGCAAGGCAGAGGATCTGAAGAACTCTGGGGTATAGTGGTAATAATGTGGTATACTGTGTGTAAAAAGACCCGCCAAATTATAAGATATATAAAATTGTTATCGGGAAATGATGTGATGACAATATGGTGCGCCAGAAATTGAGGTGCCCCGTCCCGGAAGCAAGGGAAAAGCAAGCACTGTCGAAAGGGAAAATAATGGAAAACGGGTTGGATTGTAGAATGATGCTGGGAAGTAAAGAGGGTGTTTTATTTTTTGCTTATATTTTTATTTTCTAAGTTAAATAGTCGATCTGAACTTCTCAATATGATCTTCATATTAATATGTGTTCGGAGATCAAATTTTATATTTTTTGAAATTTTTTTACTATTTGTTTAGAATTTTTGAAAATCAGTGTTTTTTAAAATTTTTTCTATTTATTTAATATTAAACAATGCTCCATCTATAATTTTTATTAGTTTAATGACATTTGACCATAATATCCTTAATTAAAAGACAACAACAATTTGCAATCCGGACATTCTAGCTAGGATAGTTACTTCATTCTCTTACTCTTCCTTCCTCGTTGAACTTTACTAGTCTACTAGCTTCATTTAAATCTTCAATGGTTTGTGCAAGGTGAGGTTCTACCATAGAGAGAGAGAGAGAGGAGAAAGGCTCGTTTACGAAGAGGTAAGATCTCTATGATGAGAGAGGTCCAAGCTTGACGAGGAAGGAGTTAGGGAGAGCTCTTTTGGTCCACTCGTTTTTTTAACTTTTTTACGTTGTTGTAAGTAATCTTCTCTATTGTTTGACTAATTTGCAAAACATATAATCATTGAATTTTACAGTTTCTCTGTCGAGATATGTGCAGGTTTAATAGTCGGCCAAAGGTCAACAGAGAAAAGAAAAAAGACCCTAATTCTTAGAGACGTTTTCGTCCATTCCTTTTAAAACAAAATTAATTATAATTATTTAATATTTTTTTACTACAGTTAATTTTTTTTCTTACTAGAAATAAGAAATGAGTTGAAGAGGTGGAGGGTATATACAATATATTAAACTTTAGAGATGTAAATAAGAAAATTAAAACAAGTTGAAAGAGTTGAAGGATATATGAAAAATTAACCCTACAAAATAAGGCGAAGAAAAGAAAATATAAAATAATGAGATTATTACCTCCATACTAATAATTAAAAAAATTGTCCTTCCTAAATCAGAAAAAATTTTACACTGCTCTTTCAGCCAATTTATATATATATATATATTATCGACTTTTAAAATATGTAATAACTTTATGTCTACTTTCTGAACTTGTGTTATTTACGGTTCATACCAAACTTTGCATTCAACAACCGCAATAAATTGAAAATTTTCAAAGAAAGTTTTTTCCAAATTATTTTAATATTTTCTGTGTTCAAGCACTTGAAAAAAAAAATGTGTTTTTTTTAAACACATGACTTTAGTATGCGTACGCTATGAATTCATGCGTTCGTACCAGTGTTGTTAAATGCGGCCGCATGGACTGCATATGCTTATGCAGTCGGAAACTGCATGAAGATCTTCATGCAGTCCTATATAAGCGGTTTTGCATATACAACTACATATGCAGTCCATACAGACCGCATTATACCATGCAGTCCATACAAATGTTTATTTTAATTAATTAAAAAAATTCAAGTTCAGATCAAACATTTATTAATAAAAAAAGGATCGGATATGCAGTAAAACCCAATTTTTTATATTCAGTCCAGTTAAGTAAAGTTTCACATAGTCCATGCAGCTTCTTTTATAGGCTCTCAAAAAATTTATTTCTTTTGTTTTTAAAAGTTGGGACTAAAGAAGTGCTATTATACCGGTTATTCCAGACGGACGCTATGGTGAAATTTACGTGAATTCAGTGTTTACATTATTTTATTACTAATTTGGGCCGAAGGATTTGAGTATCTGAATTTACGATCCATTATTGGCTATTGGCTACAAAGGATTTCGAATTAAAGCAGCTGCATTTATGGCCTATTAGTCATTTTCGAATTAAAGCAGCTGCTGGGTATTTATTTATTATACTTGTAAACATGCACTGGGCTGAGCTTCCATATGAATATAAATACTGCATATGAGGAGCTCTATATATACTACATATATATATGTTTAAGTGACATATACTAGATATACATGTAGTATAAAATACACGCATATAAATATATATCTGAATTTTTATTTTAAAATCTGCACATATAAGTCCGCATGAAAATTCGCATATACAGCCGAATACCGCATATCCATATTCATAAACAAAACTGCATTTAACAATATTGTGAACAACATTGGTTCATACAATATGAAAAAAGAAGAAGTTCATTCTATAGTATTGTCAAACATTTAGGATCCCAAATATTTATATTATTTATCTAAAAAACTGGAATCAATAAAAAAAACAAGGTGATTTCAACACCTCTCTTTCCATTCAAGTACTTTACTTACCCACTTACCTCTCTTTCCATTCAAGTACTTTACTTACCCACTTACCCTCCCATTTCTATATATTAATGAAGCACAATCTTTATTAAGTGCATCTTGTGCATATTGTTAATCGAGGAGGGTTTTAATACTTCATACATTTTATATCTCATTATATATTATATTTTATATTTTTATTTCAAAGTTAAAATTGATGATCTGAACCGCTCAATATAAAATATTCATACTAAAATATGTTTGGAGATGAAATTTTATAATATTTGAAATTGTTTTATATTTTTTAAGATAGGTACAAAATCACTTTTTTTGAAAAGTCCAAAAACAGTGATTTTGTACATATCTTAAAAAATAGTAAGAAATTTTCAAAAATTATAAAATTTCATCCCTAAGTATATTTTAATATAAATATCATGTTGAGCAGTTCAGAACTTCAGATTGACAATTTCAACTTAAAAAACAAAAATATAAAATATGAAAGATGATAAGGTACGAAAGATGTGAGGTATTGGAACCCTCCTCTTATTAATTAATTATTATTGTTGGTTTCTTGAATATAAAATCAATTAAATGCAACAACCCATTTCTTAATTAATTATTATTGTTGGTTTCTTGAATATAAAATAAATTAAATGCAACAACCCAATGATCTGTTATTCAAGAGCGCATTTTTCTGCAAGTCTGTTTGATCTTGTGTGGCTGTTGGCTTGGATTGTAACCTAAGCAATGAAGCAATATTTTATTACATCATCCTAAAATCAAGGACAAATAGTGTACATAAATTCAAATAACAATCTAATTTTTATTTTTCTCTTTTTATTATGTACTGTGACATTACTGGTGTATGTATCAATAGAATCCAAATATTAGATCTCCACATTTCTCTTTTTAAAAAAAAGTAACTATGTGAATGTGATTGTAATTTATAGATACATAATTCTTAATGAAATTATAAAAAGCAATTTGATAATTATTTATCTTACTCCTATTAGAAAAAATAGAATAAAGAGCCAAAAGCTGATTAATTACAAGTTCACAACTTCTTATTTTTTTAGTAAGAAAATAAGTTCACAACTTCTAATTTTTTCATACCATAACTTTGAAAATATTACTTACCAGATATAAATATATATTTAGCATTTGACAAAAAAATTTATCAACAATTACAAATATACCAACAATACTAATCATTTCCGTACTATTACTATAATTTAAAAGTTCACTCCAGTTTGAACACATTGTTTTCTTAAAAGCTTTTCAGTTCAAAGGGTGGTCACGGCACGCGAGTCACGCTGTGTCCAAACGTGATTGGTTACGTTTAGCTATTTTTTCATAATTTAGATTAGTTTATTCAAGATTCACCATTTGATCAAGATCTAACGGTCCTAATTACACGTGACTCGCGTGACCACGTGCCGTGCGTGACCAGATCTTTTGCGTGACATGCCGTGTCAAATTTTCAAAAGATGACCACGGCACGTAACAATCACACGTACCGTGTCGTCCTGTGCTGTAACCGTGCAGTTCAGTGACGGAGCCGGCTCCGCCGTACCATTGACTATAAACCAAACTAGAAGATTACGGTTGTTGGGGGCAGATCCAAAACCCGACAACAGTAACAGCAGAGAAGAGAAGAGTATTAGGATCCGATAGCAGCTAGCGGTGCCTGTTTGGTGGCAAAGTGCACATTCCCACTCACACTGATTGAGACGTTCCATCTTAAATTGCTTTAATTAGGCTCCAAAACGAGTTTAAACAAACCGCTTAATAATTGGGTTTGTTGTGGCAACTTGCTGGTTATTTAAATGCTACTTATCATATATTTAATATGTACAAAATATACACAGAATCACATTATTGGTGTCTGCTTGCTTGTTAGGAGTGTAAACGAAACGAATCGGAATTAATTAAAGTTAAATTGTATTTATTTCCGTATTATATTACTAACAAATATACACATATAATAAAATAAGTATTTTTGGATTTATAAAATAAAATTTTAAAATAAAAAGATTTAAAAACATGTATATATTAGCTGATGTTCAGAATAGATAATAAATATATAGAATACAAGGAAGCTTCAATAAAAATGAAAAATAATACAAGTTATAATGCATAAATAAAAAATTTGACAAATTAATATTGTTCTATAAATGAAAATTTTGTAGCTTTTATTGTTATTTTAAATTTAAACATTATTTGACAATTCTAACCTAAATTCTTATCCGGATCAGAATCAATTTACGAATACAAAATGAACATAACTACAAAAAAATTATGCAAAAAAATTGTATATTTACGGATACCGACACGAATGAAAAGAATAATATTCATTCAATTTAAAACTTAATTGCTTGTTGGTTTCTAATAAAATGCCCGGATATAACTATTTTGTATGAACTACAAAAAAATAATTTAAAAAATAAAATTCTTAATATGTTTTATTATGTATTTTAGAAAGAGTTAAAAAATATATTATTATTCAAAATATTTATAAAATTATGTTTCGCCTTAAAATAATAAGCAATCAGTGTTTTCTGGCAAGCCTCCACAGCAATTTAGTTGTTTCTTTCTTAAAAAGAAAAAAAAAAAATCTATCTTATAAACGAAACTGAATATTCAAGATTGTTTTTTTTTTGACCAAAACCCTTAATGGGATTTGATATGCTTTCAAGCAAAATCCATGAAAGGACCACACATTAGTTCGGAAATGACTTTATTTGACAAAGAAATTTCACCAAGGCACCAAAAGGCTGCTCATCTCTACACAGTAGGTGAAGTGGCGCCAAACTCCTCTGCAGCGGCCGCCCGTGAAGCCTTCGGTGTAGCATACCACTGCACAGTTTTCGTCATGCAAACATGTCCCTTTGAACTTGTGGCTTTGTGACTCGCACAACCAATGGCCACATATTAAAATGTACATTATATTATTATATTATTTAATTCATGTAGAAGGGACTTAATTTCTCTTTTTTATAAGCGCAAGAGACAACGCGTGGCAACGAGACATCTCCAGGTGTCCTTTGGTGTTTTGCTTTAACAATTATTATTTCGCAACAAACACCAAAACAAAATTATATTTACCAAATAATGTTATTAATTAATAAAACTAAATTTAATAACAAATGAATACTCCGTCAAATTCCGCCTCTGTTTTTTATGATTTCTTGGGACATGTTTGGTGGTGATGTCATTGAAAATTCAGATAATAGATGGTAATTACATAATATGGTTAGCACTAATTTAATTTTTTTTAACAATTTTGATTTTTTTTTAAGAGTAGGACTAGGGTGTTCTTAAGCTCCTAAAGTTCATTTGTGAGTTTAACTAAAAAATCTATCTGGTTGATTTCAAATGACAAATTCAAACTGTTAAAATCAATCTACTTCAAGCGGTAAAAAAAAGATAGTTTATAAGTTAATTTTAATGCGTTCATTTTTCATCATTATTTGCGCTCGTCGGTTTTCTTGTTTATGGTCATAACATTTTTAAAATTGCATAATTACTATCTTGAGTTAATAAATTTGATTTTAAAAAAAAAACATTACTTATCCCAGCTCCTCATGCGTTACACATGTTGATTAATTAAGTCTGATTGTTTCTTAATTTATTTTATATAGAATTAGTTCGAAAAATAATTTACAATTAAATAAATTTAGATTAATTTAAAATATATCAGATTTTATTAAAACAAATTTAGAACAATTTAAAATTGTTTTAATTAGGCTTTCAATTAATTCTATTTATATTGTTGATACTTTTTCAATTAATAAGTATAGTCTGCGGATTCTAAGAAATTAGGATAAACTTTTAGGGTCAATTCGGCACGGTTATTGTGCGCGTCGGAAAAAAAAATTTAGTTCAATTAATTTTTTTTTCCCACCGTATAGTAACAAACAGTTCAAATTGGCCCGTATTCCGAGTCCATTTCCAATCCCAGTTGGAGGCCGAATAGGCCCTTACATCTATTTAGATCTCTTAGAATCGTTTGATAGTCTAACAAAAAATAATAGAGCTGAAAAAACATGAAAGGTGATGAGGTCGGACCTCAAATTTGTGTCTGATGAGTGATGAGCCACCAATGTCAAATCCGACCTTACTCGGCCCCTCCCGATTTACCACCACCATCAATATCACGGAAGAGACCGTTGATCTTCATCGAGATTCACATGTGAAAAAATTTGAACGATTGAATGAGAAAAAACAGATTTTTATTTTTCCAAAAGAAAAAGGGAGATTTCATTTCCGAAATATGACATCAATATCTCTAATTGAGGCTGCAATGACGGAATTAAAAAGACTAAAACATATAAATTTAGAATTTGAACTCAATTTTTTACAATTACAAAATAAAATTTTAATCATTAAACTACCCATTAAAAATAAAATTCCAATTACCAAATAATTTTATTCAAAAATAAAATTCCAACCATCAAACTACCCACACACATAATTGAAAATATATAAAAATTTAAGACAAATTTACTTAAATTTTAATATACATAATTAAAATGAATTTTGTGTGCTAAACTATATAATTTTTTTATGGAAGTGCACCATTGAGATTCACACGCTTTGTTTAAATTCACTTAACGATTTAGTTTTTTCAATTTGCTTGCTCCGTTTAAATTCACTGAAACATTTATAATTTTAGAGAAGAATTTTATGTACACTCCTAAAAAATTTCAAAATTACATATTTGTCCCTCTAAAATTCTTAATATTATATTTTTCTTCTAAATTTCAAAAACTCCAAAAACTCACAGATATACTCATTTTATTATCTTATATATTATAACTCATTTAAAATTTTAAGAATATCTATTTTACTATTTATTAAAAAAATAAAACTATGTATATCATATTTAAGAAAAAATCAGTCTTAACAAATTAGGTATTTCTTAACTTCAGATACATACACAATAAAATTTAAGTATTATGTATATATTTCTCTTTTAATCGATCGATTTTCTAAGATAAATATATTATTTTTCAACTTCTGACAGGTACACAACAATATTTAAGTATTATTTTTCAACTTTTGACACACACAATAACATTTAAATACACAATAACATTTAGGTATTACGCTGCGTCAAAAATAAACAAATAAATTGTTTGTCTTCAAATATAATTAATTATAAAACTAACATGTCATATAAATACATACTTTATAATATATATTTATAATGAGTTTTAATAAAAAATAATAAATTAATTTGTCATTAAGTTTTAAAAAAAAAAATAGAAGAATAAGTATGATATTTGAATTTAAAATGATAAATATAAGATCATGAATATTAGATACAAATATGATCCAGACATCGAATACCCGCCTCGATGTATTTTGAATCCACGGGTGTAAGAAACAAATAGTTTTTTTTTTCACTAAAGAAATTATGCACATTATATATTTTTTTTTTGCACACATTACATATTTTTGACATGTTATTCAAAAAAAATTATGACATGGAAGTAGCATCCATAGATCATTTGATTTTTTCTTTGATTTATTTTTCACACGCACACAACATCATCTGAAATAAAACACAATTTAAGTACTTAAAATACATTAAATGAGATCTAATTTTTAATATAATGTAAAAAATCATACGTTCGAAATTCAAATAAAAAATCTCTTATAGACATAGTCACAAGATTCGAAAATTTTACAATTTTTTTTCAAATAGAAAAATCTCTTATAGAGATAGTCTCGAATTTTACAATTTTTTTCTCAAATTTTACAAATTATTTGCTAATTTTTTCCGAACTACTTTTTTTGTTTTTACTCAATTATGAAATTGAAATCTCCAATCCGAATAATTTTTAAATTATATTCAAATTATTTTCTCTGAACTGAATCCGAATAATTCATTTGTCATTATACTCATAAATATTAAAATTAAAATAATTTAGATAATATGACCTTCCCTTTCATCAAAAAAAAAAAACAAATTAAGCAAAATCAAACCAACACAGAGAGAAATAAATTAGAATGGAGATCATACAACTGCAAGAGGAACTTTTATTTCAGATAATTCTCAAATCAAACATATTTTCAGAGTAGAACACTGAGAAATTATTAAGCATACAGGAAGGGGCCAATTTCCAAATTAAATTTGGAAGCATAATATTTATTTTAGCAAGGTTTATAGCACATGCAACGGCGCCGGATACCGTGGCAATTGCCTCCACCCCATCCTTCGCTCATGCACACTTGTGCACAGTTGGCGTCGACGAAGCATAGCCCTTTGAAGCCCGAGCTCGCATGCTGGCACATCCTCGCCTCGACTACAGGGCATGCATCTTCTGTGTACAAAAAAATTTCATTGCTTAAAATGTGGTTCAAGAGTTTACTTGTTGTCTCATTTTGATTTGAAAACCCAAATCATTGAATTCATCACTGTGGAAAAGCCAGAATTAAATGTACCAATATTGTTTTTTTTTTTTTTTTTACTTTTGTGGTTGGGGTCATTTTGAGATTGTTTAATGTACTAATGAATAAAAAGAAAATCTCACTTGAAGCTAAAAGAAGAAGAACCACAAAAGGGCGTACACAAGCGGCTTCCTCCAATCCATTATTTCAAGCAAAAATTTCAAAATAATTAAATATCCAATGTCTATAAATCCAAGAGGTACAGCAAACAGATTGAATCATGTCTAATTTATACTCAGCAATTAGGCATAGGTGGTGCCACGACACCAAGGGAACGTCACACGTGTAAGTGCTCGCTGACACATGTCAGTTCACAAATTTTCGCATGTTCATGTAATATATTTTCTTAGCTGAAATGCAAATATACAATGTATGTAGAGTGTGTCTATGGTACTATGCATAGCACGATTTGATCCGTAATACGGTTTAATATTTTCGTTTTTAAAATTCTAATATTTAATTCGAACCAGTCAACATAATTTTCATATGAATATGTACTTGTAGAACTGATTTTATATTTTTTAGAATCTTTTTACTATTTTTAAAGATAGGTAGAAAATCACTGTTTTTAGATGGTCTAGAATTTTCAGATCATGTGATTTTCTATCTATCTTAAAAATTAGTAAAAAAATTCTAAAAAATATAAAATTCGGTCAGCAAGTACATATTCATATGGGGATCATGTTGAACGGCTCGTATCGACAGTTAGGATTTTGAAAACGAAAATATTGATCCGTATTACGAACTAACTTGTGATATGCATAGTACCATAGACTCACTCATGTATGTATATCTCCAGTGATAATTTATGAGGTCAATGCTTTTTCACTGGGTTTTGTGTCGAACTTGGAACGATGGGTTTAGCAAATTAATTATTTGGATTCAGTTTGGTGGATTAATGTTTCGTAATTCAGGAATAATTTGAGTATAATTTGAGAATGATTTGGAATTATCTGGATCAGAGATCACAGTTCACAAGAGAGCAAAAAAAAAAAGGTTTGGGAAAGATTCACAAATAATTCGGAAAATTCGGAAAAAAATTGAAAAATTCGCAAATTATTCGGTTAAAGTTCAGTCAACTGAATAATCGGCGTAATTCGGAAATCTTGTAATTATGATTACTACTAGTTTAAAATTTACAATTATTATAATCTTGAGATCGAAATACAAGTTTAATAGCAAATAACGAAAATTCGTATCATAGGGATATAATAATAATTTCAAGCTCAAATAGGAAAATTGACGCACATAATTTGTTTTTTCAATTTCTATCTGAGATTTTTTTTTTAAAATAACAGCAAACTCTCTATTTTTATGAAAATTGTAATTGTTAATGTATATATATGTACTCAGTGACGAATGCAATGGAATAGAGACAGATGCACTTGGACTCAATGAAGGTCAATTTACCCTCATTTATTTTCAAAATCTAATATAATTAGATATGTTTTTGTTATATATTTTAGAATAAAATACTATTAATATTGCCACCCTCATAACCTACTAGCTAAGACCCACTAAATAACACTCATAGAACTACACAAGCAGCTACCAGAACAACAAAATCAATTGCTAGTCCATATCGAAACATGAAAACAACCGAACATAGAAATGATCTATGTTCAATAATAGTACAGTCAAATCACCAATACATATTATATTTCTAATACTATCTTTGATGCATTATTGGATAGGACACGTGAGACCCAGGATCCAAGAGGGCACTCTATCTGGCTTCCTGTGGATAATGATGAGATTCCTATCAGCACTTGGCATCCTGATGATGATCCTCTCTCTGCTGATGAGCTCTAGATGGTGACAATGCTTTTGCCCCTCTCCAAGAGGATGAGCTACAGATGGTGGTCTATGGAGACACAACTCTTAACAATGTCTAATTTCATGTCTAGTGTTTTATTTTGCAAACTGTTGCAAATGAGTGGCTTAGTTGCAGCCCTGATGTAGCTTATACTTGGATCCGTTTACAGTCAATTTATGTTGCATGTCCTATGGTGGCTATTTTGAGATTTGAAGTATTTTTTGATGATGTGAGAGTAACTAAAAAACAACCGAACATACAAACACAAATACTGATATCATAGTTTCAGAACAAACTTATACGAGCAAAACTAGGGGTGTGATGTGCTCACACCGTGAGTGCACCTCCTATAGAGTGCATTTTCAAAGTTCAAATAGTCGATTCGACTCTTCCAACTGTTTCTTCATATTTAAATGTGCTTGGAAACCAAATTTTACATTTTTTGGAAATTTTGTTACTAGTTTTTTCAAATCATTTGTTTTTCAATGTAAAATTATTGTTTAGTTTAATCAAATGATTTTGATATAATAGTAAAAAAATTTCAAAAATGAAAATTTAGTTTCCAAGCACATTTTAATACGAAGAACACGTTGGAAGAGTCGAATCGACTATTTGAACTTTGAAAATGCGCTCTATAGGAGGTGCGCTCACGGTGTGAGCACATCACACCCTAGTTTTGCTCAACTTATACATCTAAAAGGTCCTCTCATCAAAGTCTGTGCCACATTTTATAGCCACCATCTGTAGCTCATCTCCGCATTTTAAGTCTGTACCTCATCAAAGCATTGTCACCATCTGCTGGTCTATGGAAGCATTGTCACCATCTATGAACCCTTAATAATTGTGAAATTTATCACTTAGTTACATCCTTTCATTTAAGTGGACCCCTACTAATTGTCGCTTTACCGCAAATATTTAAAGAGTGAGGCTACGGTGCTATGCATAGCACGGATGGGATCCGTGCTACGGCTTAAAATTTGACTTTTCAAAATTCTAACGATCGATCTGAACCGTTCAACATGATTATAAAATGAATATGTAATTGCAAACCAAATTTTACATTTTTTTGAACGTTTTTACTATTTTTTTAGATAGGCTGTTTTTGGATGGTCCAGAATGTTCAGATCAAGTGATTTTCGAAAAAATAGTAAAATTTGAAAATCACTTGATCTGAACATTCTGGACCATCCAGAAAACAGCCTATCTAAA
>JAJGRW010000413.1:540464-684097 GCA_025461045.1 Carex parvula | reverse complement strand
AGGTTAGCTAATTAATTAAATGGAGGCGAATTATAAGAGGGAGGGGAGGGGAGAACAAAATCTCCCACAATTAATTTCTGGTAAAAGATTTAAGTAAGATATGTCAAAATTTATTTATTAACATAAAATTATATTCTCTAATTTGACAGTTACCATACTAATTATGAAAAAAAAAGGTTTTATCAATGTATACATAAAAAAATTCCCAATACATATTATGACGGTTAACATAAAAAAAAGCATATTATGCATAGTTTGTAATTTCCTAGACAAAACATTTTTTTATTAGATAAAGGAAAAGAGATGGTGAAAAAGGGATACCCCACAAAAAAATCCTATCATAAATTCAAATCAATCATTCTTTTAGAGAAATTAAAAGTAATCGTTTGTTCAGACATTGGAGAAGAAGTACCAATTTTTAATTGGCATGAACATTAATTAATTAGATCTTTTGGTTGGAGAATAAATCAGCGAGATATATATAAGATGAGAACTTATGAAAATGACAAAACTAGATTGCATAGAAATTCAAGTGACAATGATATATAAAATATGGAGTAGAACTAGGGTGTTCCTAAGTTCACCAAGTCTCTTTGTGAACTCAACTCTAAAATCTATCGGATTGACTTCAAACGACGAATCCAAACTGTTGAAATTCTTTTATCTTACGAGTGATGCATCTACATATGAAAATTTTAAAATTTTAAAATTAGTTTTGCATAGAGTCAAGTGGTCAAAAGATGTTCAAAAAATGAATGCATTAAAATCAATTTATAAACCTTATTATTTTGACCACTTGACTTTATACTAAATTAATTCAAATGTTTAAAATTTTAACATATAGACCCATCACCCGTAAGGTGGAAGGATTTCAACAGTTTGGATTCGTCGTTTGAAACCAATCCAATAGATTTTAGAGTTGAGTTCAAAGGGGGCTTGGTGAACTTAGGAACACCCTAGTTGTACTCTAAAATATGACCCACCTAACTTCAGGACTAGATGTTATAAATTGACCCACTAACAAGAATGATGTAAACTTGGCACCATATAATGCATCGGACGGCTGAAGTTTAGACAGACAATCATGATAATGTTCAATTAAAGTTCCATTGATTATGTATAATATATCCTTTTAATGTACTCTATATATATATATACCACGGAATTATGTATTAGTAGACAAACAACTTTAAAACCAGTCTAAAAAAAGGTATGTATTTTTTTTACTAATAAATCTAGCTGCAGAGACAAAGTAGGATATAATACAATTTCAAAGTGAAATAAAATTTTATAATTATTTTAATATGCATCATGAGCTCCATATATATAATGAAATAAAAAAGTTCTATCAGTTTTTTGGAGTCTTGATATCTATTAAAGTTGTTCAGCTAAATTATTTTCTTTTTAATGTTGTTATTTATGTAATTGTAATGGTAGTTTAGATTTGTGTTTTGTAGCTAGTAAAGACAATATGCTAAAGAGGAGCAGAGCCACACAGGCGTAGTTCGGTGGCACTTGTCAACTTTTGGTTCAAGTATATTTCAACAATGTACTTTTGTTTGTATGCCTTTTAAAAAAAATACACAAAATATTTTTACATTTAAAATAAGACAAATTCTTCTATGGACATAAGGACCTATTTGTAAATAATATAAAATGATGTTGTTCTGATCAGCATCGATACGGAATGACGGATAACATATAATTTAATTAGTTGGGATATATCAGATTGAGTAGGGTTAAAATGCACTATTAGTTTTGTGCTCTAGCTATACTCCACATCTCTATTTCTATTTCAAAGTTCCAACAGTTGATCTGAAACGCTCAACATGATCTACATATTTAAATGTGCTTAGAGACCAAATTTTATATTTTGTGAAAAAAATTTACTACATTTTTAGATAGGTACAAAAAATAGTAAAAAATTTCCAAAAAATATAAAATTTGATCTCTAAGCAGATTTTAATATGTAGATCATGTTAAGTGGTTCAGGTCGACTTTTAGAACTTTGAGAACAGAGATAAAGACGTAGAATATAGTTGAGGCACAAAACCAATAATGCATTTTAACCCTCTCAGATCAGATAAACCCAAAACATATTGATGTCTAAGATTCAGAACTTAGTTTTACATATCCTCCATTTGAGCCTGGATGATATTTTGTGACATTGAATTTTGAATAATCTGTTTTGGGCTTTTTTTATGGGCTTATCTGAGGAAAAAGTTGTATTACAGGCTTCATTTATCTTTAATTTTACCGTTGTACAATGTCATGGGCCATTACAATAGCACTAGTTTTACATAAAATGTTGATTGTTTCTTTCTTTCCATTATTTTGCCAAAGAGCCCGTAAGCTTTTCATTAATCCCTAGAATTACCTATTAGTACAGGCATGCATTACATCAATTTGAAAACACATAAGATGTAACCTAAATAGTTTAATTTTTGTATTCTACCCAAATTTTTTAGTTTGTGGGTTATATCATAAGTGGTGTTCTTTTTTTTCCCCCCTCACGAGTTAAGTTAATAAATATTTTGAACTGAAAAAAGGAAGCATAAAAGCTATTAAAATATTAAATTATAAGTGAGAAATGCTAATACACTTACTGTTCTATTCTTGTTGAAGTGAAGATGTGGTGAGCTCAAAATTTTATCTAGTTTTGTTTTTAAAACTTAATTAATTCACCAACACACGGTTACTTTTTTAAGGTCTCTTTTGCATAGGGTTGGTCTCCTAACAAGGCCTAACATTAGCCACATATTGGAAGAAGGTATGATCAATCAAGTTCTCTTTTCCTGAAATTCATCATAGAAGTCAAAGAAAACAAAAAGTGAGGTTGAAAAATATAGTATCTAAGACCAATAATTAATATAGAATTATAAGTAGAACTAGGGTGTTCTTAAGTTCACCAAGTTCTTTTGTAAACTTAATTCTAAAATCTATCGGATTTGCTTCAAACAACGAATTTGAACTGTTGAAATTCATCTATCTTACAAATGATGTATCTATATGCAAAAATTTTAAACTTTCAAATTAATTAAGTATAAAGTCAAGTGGTCAAAATTAAAAGGTTTATAAATTAATTTTAATGCATTTATATTTTTGAACGTTTTTTTACCACTTGACTCTATACAAAAATATCGAAAGCTTAAATTGTCACCATGTAGACGCATCACTTGTAAAGTAGATGGGTTTCAACGGTTCAGATTCGTCGTTTGAAACCAATTCGATAGATTTTAAAGCTTAGTTCACAAAGAGACTTGATAAACTTAAGAACACTCTAGTTCTACTCTAGAATTACGCTCCTCTCAAGTTGTAAAGAATTTATTAGATGTTGTAATTAAGCAAATATAATATCTGATAGTCGTTATAGAAATTCAATAGCGTGGGTAATATAGCAAATCGTAACTATCGAATGGACATCAGAACAAATTCAGTCTGATGTCCCACCTATAGTACTATACTGTTTGATCCGTATCGAGATTTGTATATTTGATTTAGATTCACAAAACAATATATAATATTCATTTTGTTATGGATCTCGACATGGATAAAATGGTCCATATATTACACTGAATTTGATCGGATGTCCATTATATATCTCCGCCATCCATTGTACAATCTCACATTCAAAGTATCTATATTTTTTAGTAAAAGTTAGAGATCAAGTCACCAAATTATTTATATCCACAAAGAATTGTTCCTTACGGATTCTACATATAAACGGATGAATTTCCATAAATTTATTTCCATTTTGAATGGTAATTGGGTTAAGCAAACTTTATTCTAATTTAGAACTTTTCAGCGTTTGTGCCATAATAACTGAACTTAAACAGTAATCAACCACTGCCCATTGGTACCCTCCAACTTATGTTCACAGTATTCTATATATCCTCAAATGATTGGAATATTTAGGTGGGAATAAAGTTGGTCTAGGCTTTATTCTACCTTTTCTTAACTAGCTCTATTTTAGCACCATTGTTTCAAGTAATATATAAACCAAGGAAAGGTCAAACCATTCATTGGATGGATTAGTTGCTTTATACATGATTTATATTTAATATAAATTTATATAGAATAATTAAACATTTAAAATAATTCCTTTCCCTTAAAATAAAAGAATCTAACATCTTCTAAAGCTTACAGTTGAAGCAAAGTAGATATTTTTTTGAGAAAAGGATAACTCTCTTATTAAACATTTTTGTAATATTAATTATTAACAATTGAAAATTATATTTTCCATCATGTAATTTAATATTTATTAATTAAATTTTAGTCAAATTTAAAAGTCATTTAAGTAACATCATACAATTTAATATTTGCAAGAGTTTAATTCTAACAATTGAACCAAACGAATTCCAATCGTACTAAAATTTACATATATTATATATATTTAGGTATTTTTTTTTATTAAAATAATTTTTATTATATGATGGTCAAAAGTATTAAATAAAAAAGGAGGGATGCACAATAGAAACAAACACGTGAATAAATTAATATAAGTCAAGTTTCATGATTTTCCTTAATATAAGGTCAAAATTAATAAAAAAGATAAATGGATAGAATATATATACACGTATAAATCAACAAAAAATACTTGGTACAAAAGCTAATTAACAAACTACTTGATACCGTGAAGCAACCTCATTCAAAGATACTGCTTTGAGAAAATTTGACTTATTCTCTTTGGCCACTAATTCCCACCACTCATATATGCTCTAGGCATTAAGTCTAAGTGGAGAGCATTCTTCAACTAACTTCACCTCGTCCATTATTGTTCAATTGCAAACAACTGCAATTATATTCCCATGAGCGGTTTTTTACTTCTTATATAGACGCATAAATTTAACACATAATATTTTATTTATAAAATTATATAAAAATAATGTAGGGTAATGAATGAACTGTATGAATTTTTTTATTTCATAAAAATGAACTGAATTTTTTTTTGGTTTAATTATCAAGGAACTAAACAAATCGATTCTTTTAAGAACCAGCATATCGTCCACTTGTTGTCACAAAAAATTACCTAAAGGAACATAATATTTTTATTCCTTCTATGAGATAAAAATCTCAAAACAATTCATCTATTACTTTATATTATTTTTAGATAATTTCTATAAATAAAAAGTTTTGAATTTATATAACAAGATTCTAAAAAATTGTTTTACGGAATAAAGCAACAAGTAGTGCTGCAAATGAGTCAAGTTGAGTCAGGCAAAACTTAAGCTTGACTAATGCCAAAATGAGGCGACTCGAGTCGTGTCTGAATATAGCTGAGCAAATCACGAGCTGAGTCGAGTCATACCTACTCGTTCTTATTGTGAGCCACGCATAAACCAAATATTTTTGTTGATTTGATACTATGAGGCATGCAAAAACCACATGCCGGAAAAAAAATTTCATCTTTTTCTTGCTACGAGATCTTTTGCCAGCTCTAACAACAAGGTTTAAATAATGAAACATGTCCAAAAGAGTTGTTTTCAATATAGAATTGATAATTCCATGTATTTGCAATCACATTAATAGCAGATGCTCTAGTGAACACTTTCTCTTGTTAATTTCTTCAAACAAAGAAGAACGTGGTCTCAATCAATCACAACCACTACAATATCTTTTTTTCTTCTCTTTAGCTTGCTTTTCTTTTGGTAACATCAAACTTTTGACAAAAGCTCTCTTGTGATTTGTTCTTTGCATCAATATAAAACCATGCATTGTCTTCCAAAGAGACGACAACCAACAAACCGTCGAGACTTCAAATATGAGGCGCTCAACTGATGTGGTGCCGATTGTTAGCAAGTTGTACTGTTCATCTTCACCGGCATTGTTGATGATCAGAAAACGACCGGTTGTGGTAAACGGGGGTGGATTTGTGGTGACAGATAGCAGCCATAAGGTTGTTTTTGTGGTGGATGGTTGTGGCAAACTTGGAACTAAAGGAGAGTTGATGGTGAACGATGGTGAAGGTGAATCAATTCTGTATATTCACAAAAAGGTATCCAATTTATGTTTTGTATTAAAGTGTCATAATTAATTTCAAGCCATTGAGAAATCAGACAAGTGTTGTACTAATAATCAGAATTAAATTTGTGCAATGAAGGAAACATAACAGAATTACTTCATGAAATGTTACATTATTTACTGTTCATCAGGTGAGTTATAACACGGATCATGAAACTTTTTAGAAAACTGATCACGATTAGTGAACAATTCCTTGTCCAGTTATTTATGATTTTGTTTGAAAAAATAGGGAGGCATTGTGCAAGCTCTAACCGCAAGAAGCAAATGGAGCGGGTACTCAGTCGATTACCAAGGGAAACACAGACTTGTTTTCAGCCTAACTGATCCAAAATCGTGTTTTGCTTCGAACAGTGCAATCAGAATCAGTATTGAGCCCAAGGGACAGAGCAATTATTCATGGGATTTTTATATTAACGGCTCTTTTGTCGACAAGGCTTTCACAATAATGGACCGTAACAATAGAATCATTGCACAAGTATGTCTTACTTACTATCAAGCAATTGTGATTTAATAAATTTGTGTGACAAATTCAATACATTTGCCTAGTTGTACTTCTTTGTTTAGTTTTAAATACTTCAAAGTTAAAAAAAGAGTAAAAAAATCATGAAAAATAAGGTTTTGTTTCCTTGGTACGACAGCATTTACCAGTAAAAAAATTTCAGAACAGAAAAATCCTTTCATTTTCAATTGGTAATGTACCAGTACCAGTTCCTAAACTGTAAAATTGTGCATTATAGTATTCAATTTTTTTTCGTTTAATTATTGTATAGGTGGATGTACAAGAATTCATTGGAAGCAAGGATTTGTACCAAGTATGGGTACAGTCAGGATATGACCAGGCTTTTGTTATAGGCATCATTGCTGTGCTTGACAACATCTTTGGTGAATCCACGAGTTGTTAATTAATGAAGAAGAGATAATGTATCATAATACCTAATTACAATTTGAGAATTAATTGTAATATATTATAAAATGCTGTTAGCATGTAACCCTGCTTTGTCAGAAAATTGCCCAGTTAAATTTTTACTGACAATTTGATTTAAAACTTGTGCAAAGAGAATCAGAAAAAGAGAATTATTGAAAGTTTCTATTACTGTTTCCAGATGTCAGATGGTAACTATTTGAGATGATACACAAATTTTGTGCAAAGTTCATTGTGAGCTGTTATTGAGAGGAAAAAAAAAAAAAAAACTGAACAGTATCTTAAAAAATTCGTCACTATTCACCGCGTACACTAAATTAGATTTCAGATGGTAACTACTTTTTAACTGATCAACTGTACAGTAATTATCAACACAAAACATAGTTTACACACTAGCTGGTATACAATGATTCAGACAACAATTAGTACTAGTCAAATCTTAGAACATGCGACTAGTAAAATAATACATTTATTAAATATTATAAAACTAGCTGCAGCAAACCAGGTTTCCTCAATTGGTTCATGACAAGTGTTGTACCAGTGTTGTACCAGTACAAGAGAAAATTTTCCAAAAAAAAAAAAAAACTGATGAACAAGATATATAACAACCAATCGAGTAAACTACTTTCATCAGATCATTTATTTATTTTCTCAAGCAATTAGGTAACAGTCAGGTTTGACAATACACCATGCTCCAGGAGGATTTCTCAGTGTCACATACTCTTTTGCATAAAAGGTAGCTTGTAAACAATTTATAAAAATTTATAAAAATAATAACAAAAAGAGGGTTGAAAAATATTATATACTATTTTTACATAATAAATTTCATATTAGAAGAACAACATGCAAGTACAAAACTGAGACTAACCAAATATTCCAAATAATGAGGGGCAGCAAAAAAAAATTAAGAAATGAGACATCTTGAAATAAAGGAAACCAATTAAAAGGGTCAAAAGTTTTCTAAAACTACATAATATTCACAGTTTTAACTTTTGAAAAGACCTTCCAACAGTAATACAGAATAAGATTAAACAAAAATTGAAATTTAGATAAAGATGACCCCAACTTTTTATGATTAATTTACATCCATCAGTTTAACATTTGACAGGAACAAAATATCTAAAAACCTAAAAAGAAACAGAATGTTGAATGTATTGTGCATACTGCATCTCAGTACAAAATCTATGGTAGAAATTTGAACTCATTTTGCCAAAACTTGATTCAATTCATACAGCCACAGAAACTTCTGGGCTTTTTCGCACCAAAGCCAAATCATCATCCTTTACAGAATTATCACAACTAAACCTTGACATAATTATACTAGCCTGATTTGGTAAACCTGCCTTGAGGAGACAACTAACTAGGGAGTGGGTTGCAGTGTTATCGGGTTTACATCCAGTATCAAACATTCTGTAAAAGAGAGTTATTGCCTCCTCCATTCTTCCCTTCATACAATGCCCAATCATCAAAATGGTATAAGTATACTTATCAGGATATCCCTTTCTCTTCTCCATTTCATATAATATTCTATTTGCCTCATCCACATTTCCAATTCTACACAAACCATATAGAACCGGGTTATACACAAAGGCTTTTGGTTTGATATCTTTCCTCTTGGTTAATTCATCCAGAAATCGAACTGCTTCTTCTAACCTATTTATTTTGCATAGATTCTGAATTATTACAGAGAAAGTATAGATATTAGGACAGAGACCCTTTAGACCCATTTCATTCCATAGCATCATGGCCATGTCTAACAGGTTATTTATGCAATACCCATTTATCAATGAAGTAATGGTGATGATGTCAGCAGAGCACCCGCTAAGTACCATCCTCTCATACATGGAATTTGCCGAATTCATGTCCCCAATCTTGCCATACCCATCAATAAGTACATTGTATGTTATCCGATTTGGTTTAATTCCTGACTCAAGCATTTCATCGAACACTTTATGTGCCTCACACATTTTACCAATTTTGCAATAAGCTGTAATAACTGATGTGTAAGTGATCACATTTGGTACACCTAGGCCCTCTAATTGAAGCCTTTTCAGGAAATTATAAGCCCCATCGACCTGATTTGCCTTGCACAGGCCATTTACCAAAGTATTATGGGTTATAATATCTGGAGAATAACCAAGCTTTCGCATTTTATCAAGCATCTCAAGTGCACCATATACATCTCCTGAACTACAAAAGGCCTTTAAAACTATGTTAAAACTCCAAACATCAGGTGTAAATCTATTGAAACTCAACTGTTCTTTGAAGAAAACTATTGCATCCTTGCCCCGATTCGAGTTCATAAGGCCGGTCATAATGTTGTTATAGCTAGAGGGGCCTAACCGAAAACCGAAATCCTGTGCTCTAGATACCAAATTCATGGCAGAGTCAAGAAAACTATTTGCCACACATGATTCAATCAAAAACCCAATAAAATTCTCGTCTGGTAAGTCCTTACAAGTACTCAGCATTTCGTCGAACAGCTTGAGTGCATCAACCATTTGACCCGCCAGAGAGAGGCACTTGATCAGAAGCTTGTAGGTATCAATTGAGTGCGATATATAGAGCTGATCTCGAGTGAAAAGAAACAAATTAAATGCCGACAATGTACTTGTAACCTGCTTAATCCGAGAAACGGCGAGAGAAGCAACAAGAGGAGAGAGATTGAGGCGGTGGTATAGGGGGAGTGAAGAGGGAAGGAGAAGGAAGGAGGTGGTGAGAGCCTTTGAGATCCAAATGTCAGATGTTTGGGGAGGGGGTAAGGCGTGGGGGGAGAAGCTTA
Source organism: Carex parvula (assembly GCA_025461045.1). Classification (NCBI taxonomy): domain Eukaryota; kingdom Viridiplantae; phylum Streptophyta; class Magnoliopsida; order Poales; family Cyperaceae; genus Carex; species Carex parvula. The sequence goes on along the minus strand of JAJGRW010000413.1, from coordinate 674,372 downwards.
GATGGCGAAGGAGGAGGTGAGAAGGTCGCGGAAGCATGGAAGAAGAAGAAGAAGGAGGAGGAGGAGGGTAGTAGAGGTGGGATGATGGCTAGGGTTAGGGTTTGGTGCATAGGTGGGGAAGGGAAATGGATTCATCGCCATGGGAGAATGAGAGGCATGGGAGAGAGATTGGGGGCGGGCGCCTGAGAGACGAGTCGTAGGAGACGAGGGTTCTATTGCTGAGTCGTCGTCAAATCATACCCTGGTTCAATCGGACCGGACTGGACCAGGTCGGACATGTGATTTCCTGGTTCGTATGTTTCTCGTTTCCGACTGAGTCTAACTGAGTCGTCAACACATACCCTGGTTCAATCGGACCGGACCAAACCGGGTCGGCTAGGTGATTTGCTAGTTCGTGTTCGACTGCGTGTTTCTGGATCATTGATTGGCTGGATTAACCGTTGGATTAGAATCTGAGGACTCAGAAATAACAAATGGACTGTTAGGCTCTGCATTAACTCAAAAGGAATCTCAACCGTTTGATTTTAAACGGAGCCAATCCGGCTTATGCCTATAATATAGGGGCTCTTTAATATTAGTGAGGATTTAATCTTCACGAATCTTAAAACAAATCGGATGATCGAGATGCATTAACTCAAAAGGTTCTCTTTTGAGTTAATGCAGAGGATACGAATTCGCCTGATGAGGATGTGATCTGCAGGAATTATATTACGGAAGGTAACATAATATGGACAGTTCGATCAGAATCCACTACTAGTCTGATTCTGATCAGACAGCCGAGATGTTACCAGAAATAAGCTGTTACCTCAGAGGATATGGACTAAATCTACAGCGACAACAAAACTACTGGGAATGGTTTCTGCTTATTTGCTGGTTGACCTTTGTTTATTTTCTCTTATATCTTAGGATGTACATGATCTGGTGTCAGATAAATGCTTCTGTTATTTTTTTTTCAACTTTTTTTTTTCATTTTTAAAATTAATTCAGGAATTCGAATGTAAAATGTCATGTTTGGGGAGGGTTTACTCCACTGGACGGGTCCAGTTATTGGACCACCAAAAAATATGAATTCAGCGACAATTTTTTTATCTGATCAGATTGATCTGCACGATTTTTAAAGCATATCAAAGGGACTAAAATGGGAAGTAAAAAGGTTTGTTTAATTCCCAAAGTATGCTAGCCTCTCTCTATATATATGTGTATATATATATGTATATGTATATATATGTATGTATATGTGTATATATATGTATGTATATAGAGGAGTGTTCCAATATCTCATGTTTTTCGTACCTCATCATGCCACACATTTTATATCTTCGTTTTTTAAGTTAAAATTGTCGATCCGAACCACTTAACATGATATCCATATTAAAATATGCTTGAACACCAAATTTTATAATTTTTGGAACTTTTTTGCTGTTTTTTTAGATAGGTACAAAATCATTGTTTTTGAACGGTTCAAAAACAGTATCTATCTTACAAAATAGTAAAACGTTTATAATTTTTTAAAATTTCATCCTCAAGCATATTTTAGTATGGATATCATGAAAATATTAAATATGAGACTGATAGGTCTAAATTATATACATATTCGGTCTGGTTTTTATCACATAATAGCACCAAATATCTTGTATTTTAGTAGAGAATAGAATGAAATATATCCAAGAATCAAGTTACTGCCGAAGTCTATTTAAGTTACAGAAAATGGAGCAAATTGTAGATCTTCTCGCAAGCTTTCCGAAAAGTGGTAGAACACTGAAAACGGAGTTACGGATCAGAAGTTATGCCTGTTTGAATTTCAGAGCAAAACAGGAGAAACCGAGCCCAGTGCGGACGCACTGACCCAGAGTGCGGACGCACTCAGCCATCAGACACAGAAAACAGAAAAGTCCGAGCGCAGTGCGGACGCACTGACCCGAGTGCGGACGCACTCAGCCGACATACAGTTCGTATTTTGGCCATATTTTGGTCATAAGAACTCCGATTTGGGTGATTCAAAGCTTGACGGAACCAGGACAAAGAGATCTACAACTTTCATGAAGGAAACAAATCCAAATTCGGAATATATAATTCTGTACATCCACATCAATGGCCACTCCAGCCTGAAAAACTGCTAAATATGGAAAGTTAGTGGGCTCAGTGGGCGCCAAAATTAGAATAGCTTGGTCTCCAAGTTATTAATCACAGAATTAGAAATATAGAAGTTAGTGGGCTTAGTGGGCGCCGAAAATAAAACGACTTGATCTCCAAGTTCAGAAAATGTTATATAAGGTTAAGGAGACCACATCTCTCATCATCCATTATTGTACATATCCATTATTATATCCATCTTTCCACAAATTGAGAGAGAGAGAGATCCTGCAGAAATTCTCGAAGGCTTTTCAAGGAAGGAGAAGAAGAAGATTCAAGCAAGGAGTCGGCAAGATCGAGGTTTTAGATCTAAGAAAGGGTGTAATCATTTCTTTATCTCATTTCTTATTGTTTTTGCCAATCTTTGTTATGGATCTCTCCAAGAGAGAGTAGTTCTCTTTCTAGGGGTTTAGGTCAATGCATGAACTTGTTTAATTCTATCTTATTCGGATATTTGTTTTTATTATGATTGTGTTATCGGATTTGATTGTTAATTTCTGTGATTTATTCTTTATGAATTTCATTAGTACTCGTTCCTTTGAGTTCACCTGGTTAGGGTTTATTGAATTGAAGTAGTTTTGAAATCGCGTTGATCGTGTTTTTCCGCTTTAAGTTTATTAAATTCCGGCATTGGTCATGAGGAGACTACTAATTGAAACCATAAAGACACACCTTAGGATTGGGTTAGAAGCGACCGTACTTTGATATCCAATCCGGAACTATAGAAATTAAGGTTAGGATTTTGGTGAATGACCGAAAGGCGAAGGCAAATCCTAATTAGGACACCTTAGAACAAATATCGATATGCTTTGAAGCATGTGATTAAATATCCCTCTAGGTTAGTGACAGCCCTAGAATTCGAGGCACATTAATCCATCCACCCAAAGTAGTTGTATTAATATTTGTTCCAAAGGCTAACATAGGTTAGAAACCTCATCAAATCAAACATGAATTTAAACAAACCGAATAAATAGAATTAGCAAGGAATTGTAGACCGAATACCTCTGGATCTCCTTAAACTTGAAAACAACCCAATATTTCTTCTCTTTATTTGATTTACATTTATTGTTTGAAACTCCTCTCTTTCGGGTATTGAACCCAACATTAGGATTTTAGAACAAACCCCCCCCCCCCCACTTTACTTTTATTGTTTAGTTTTAAAAGTAGTTTTCTTTATTAAAAATTAGTGTTTCCCTTTCTCCCTGCGGATCGACACCTAAATACTACAATCGATATGTTGTGCGCTTGCAACTAACCTATTCTTTGAGTACGAAGGTTTATAAATTTTAAAGGCAAAAAGAGTACCAAATCATTATATCTAAAATACTCAACAAGCTTTTTGGCGCCGTTGCCGGGGAGAATAGGATAGATACTAGTTTTTATTTTAGGAAAGTACTTCTAATTCTTAGTTTCCTTATTTACTTTTCAGAAAATTAAAAATCCAAAAATAGTTTATTTTCCTTTTTACAATTTCTGAAATTTACTTTTTAAGAAAAATTAAAAAATATTTACTTTCCTTATTTAAATTTTCTGCACTTTACTATTCTCCATTCCTATTCTCTCTCTTTCACATCTCATCTCTTTTCTTCTCTCATAGATTTGAGCGCTGGCACCGGTCACAAGGAGCCAAACCGCGAAGATCAAAGCCGGCGAATCCTCTCTTTCTCAACCAATGGCAGGCTTAGATCCCGAACTAGGCATGCCACGCAACTATGGAGATGATGAATTTCCGGAAGGTCTCATCAACCCAAACTTTCACGATCTCAACAACAATCCACCACCTCTTCCTCCACACAACAACCAACCGCCACCACATCCACACGACAACAACAACAATGTTTCACCTATTCTCAATAACAATCCTTTGTTCGGTGTCAATCCAAACAACGGAAATGGTCGTAACCGCCAACAAGGTCATCGCTTCGGTTTTATACCTCAAGGCCAAGATCCACGCGAAATCAAGCCATCTCTCATCCACTTGCTTGGCCAAAGTCAGTTTGGGGGAGCCCTAAACGAAGACCCACACGCCCACTTGGCGGTTTTCGAAGAATCCTGCGGCACCTTCGCTCGAGAAGGAGAAGAGCTCGACAACCTCAAGCTCAAATGCTTCCATATATCCCTCATAGATAACGCAAGAACGTGGCTAAGGACCGTGAATCGGGACCACATAAGAAGATGGAACGACATGGAGAAGTTATTCTTAGGAAAATACTTCCCTCCATCCAAAACCCAGCACTTCCGAACGAAGATCACGACGTTCAAACAAGCCGAGGGAGAGTCTTTGACCGAGGCATGGAATAGATGGGCCGAGCTCCAGCACTTGTGTCCTAACCATGGCCTTGACATGTGGTTGCTTTTTCAATTCTTCTTTGCAGGTTGCACAATAGCCACCAAGACTCACTTGAATTCGGCCGCAGGAGGAAACATGTCAAAGATGGACCCCGAACAAGCCATGCTAATGATCGAAGATATGGCGATCAACCAAAGGGAATGGACGGCCGAAAGAAGTGGGCGAACCCAAACCACACCGGGGGTCTTGAAAACCGATGAAGTTACCGCCTTGAGAGCCCAAATGGAGGCCTTGCAACATCAAATGGCACAAATGCAAAACGCCAAATCCGTGACGAAAAAGGCTTCATGCGGTATTTGTGGAGAGGCAACTCATGTCACCACCGATTGCCAAGTCCTTATGGAAGGAGAGGAAGTCGAGCAAGTAAACTCCATGTTTTACAATCAAGGTGATAAGAGGAACGACCCAATCTACAATAAGGTTAGGCCAAATGATAATTTCAATTCGAATACATACAACCCTAACACAAGGTGGAACCATCCAAATTTCGAGTGGAGGACTGAAAATGACAACTCCAATCAATACCAAGGTAATTTCAATCAATACCAAAATCGGTCAAACCAAAACTCGTACCAAGGAACTTCTCAAAATGATAAACTAGAAAAAATGATAGAGGGCCTTGTGATCTCTCAAAACGAGTTCATGAACCAACAAAGAAACACCAATACCGATATTTCGAATTCCTTGAGAAATTTGAACAATAGATTTGAGTTTTTAGAAACTAAAACGAAGATGCTAGAGACACAAATAGCACAACAAGCATCTTCGTCGTCTCGTCAACAAGGCACACTACCGGGCAAACCCGACATCAATCCAAGAGAGTATGTGAATGCTGTGACTTTGAGGAGTGGCAAGGAATATGATGAACCAATCCAACCACAAGGACTCCCTCAATCCACACAATCTGAACCGATTTCAGCCGCACCAATCGATCCACCAATTGCAACGACTCCGGAAGAGTCTCACAAAACGGGTAATTCTAACTCAACAAAGGTACACAATTCTGAAACTCAAAAGTATGTTCCTCCTCTTAGGTTCCTACCTTTTCCACAACGTTTGGTAAAAAACAAACTAGACCAACAATATGCCAAATTCATTGAACGATTGAAAAAACTGAACATTACCATACCTTTCACCGAGGCAATTGCACAAATGCCAACCTATGTCAAGTTTCTCAAAGAAATGTTGTCAAACAAAAAGAAACTTGAAGAGGTCGGAACCATCTCCCTAAATGCGCAATGTAGTGCACTTTTCTTGACCAAACTACCTCCCAAACTTAAGGACCCCGGTAGTTTTACTATTCCATGCAAAATTGGGGAGATCGAATTCAATAGTTGTTTGTGTGATTTAGGTGCTAGCGTATGTTTAATGCCAAAAGCGGTTTATGAAAGGCTAGGTCTAGGAGAATTGAAACCAACAAAAATGTCACTCCAATTAGCGGATAGATCCGTTAGATACCCGGTAGGAATTATGGAGGATGCAATTGTCAAAATTGGTAAGTTTTTCATACCGGTAGATTTTGTTGTGGTGGAGATGGAAGAGGATACACAAACTCCCCTTCTATTGGGACGTGATTTTCTAACCACAGCAGGTGCAATCATAGATGTGCGGGATGGAAAGATTTCTTTTCGAGTAGGTGATGAAAAGGTTGAATTTAACATTTTTAAATCTCTCCAATTTCCATCTAATGATAATGATTCGATATGCAGGGTAGATGTTTTAGACTCTATAATTGATGATCATTTAGATAGGATGATGGAAGGAGAGCAACCGAATGAAATTCTGGAAGAAATCGATAAAGAAACAACTCAAAACGACGAAAACAACCAATCGTGCGGCCTAGACAGCCCACACGAAACCTTGCAAAGCCAAGTTTTTGTCGTTTCAACATGCACAACGCCACCGAAAGTCGAACTCAAACCATTGCCAACAACCCTCAAGTACGAATCTCTTGGCTCAAATGAGACACATCCCACCATAATCAATGCCGCCTTGAACCAAGAAGAGAAGACAAGGCATTGGCACGACAAACACATCGGAAGAAGTTTTCAAGAAGGACCATATCAAGTATCACGAGTTTTCGACCATGGTGCCTTCAAAATCTGGAGCGAAAGAAAAGGTTCATTCAAAGTCAATGGACAGCGGCTCAAACATTTCATTCAAGATGAACCGATCATCGAAAAGGAGGCAATTGCCCTCGATGATCCACCACCTTTAAACTGAGCCTCAACAAGTCGAGCTCCCGACGTTAAACCGAGCAATATCTTGTGAGTTTCTATTTTTCTTTTTAATTTTCTCTTCTAGTATGGATTGACACATTGAGGACAATGTTTTGTTTAAGCTGGGGGGAGGTTAAATGAAAAACTGAAATTCACAATTGTATCTTGCATTTAGTTTAGGCATGTTTAAATTTTTTGTTTAAAACTAGAATTTTACCTAACCTTAAATAGGGTCCAGTCCGACTTGTTAGGATGTTTACCTAGTTTTGTGTCATGCATTTTGTTGATAAATTTGAGTGATTGGCAAAATTAGAAGTATTCATGCAAAATTTTGAATAATTTTTGGTAAAACCCTTAAAACAATTTTGAAATGACGACATAATTTGGCGAAAAACTTTGTGGAAATAAAGGTGTATGAAATTAGGACATTTGGAATTTAAATTGATTAGAGAAGCTATTTAGATTTGGAAATTTTAAGTTTTGAAAAATTGGGATATCCACAAGTATGAAGGAATACTTAGGGATGTGTGTATTCATGATATATGCATAAATGTTGAGAAATTTGGTAAAATTGAAAATTTTGGAAAATAAAAGGTGACTCCAATGACCTATGTTACGGCTTCATGACGTACTTATGGTTATGAGTCCTTAGCACTCTTGCTCCGCTAGTCTCCCGATAAAATTAACATTCGTGTTAGTGGAAGGGTTAGACTAAGAGCATGCAAAGCACCCTTGAATTAGAACGGTTAGGTACAGTTAACTACTTGTAACTAACCGGTGCTTAAATGAGGATGGGAAAAATAGTGCTAAATCATGAAAGAAAAATCAAAGTGAAAAAAAAAAAAAAATCAAAAGCAACACCAAAAATGAGAATATGCATGTATCAACACACGTAGTCCGCAACATTTCTAAATCTAAGTTTGATTCAAGCTTGGGGGAATTTGAAAATTCCACGTTTAAGATGGCATTTCTTTTAATCAATTTGGGTAAACAAAGTTCATAAATTCTAGACCTTTAAGGAAATAAAAGTTAGAGTAATCAAATTATAGGTTAAGTCATAATTATCCGAGGGTTAAACTTGAAATTTGGGAAGTTTGCATGAAGGTTTTAATTTTTGGCAAGATCATACAAATTTTCACTTGAGAAAACATACTTGATATAGGGTGTATTAAAAAGATCGAATGTTGGGCCGAGTTTAGATTTTGCTTGGGGACAAGCAAAGTTCAAGCTTGGGGGAATTTGATAGGTCTAAATTATATACATGTTCGGTCTGGTTTTTATCACATAATAGCACCAAATATCTTGTATTTTAGTAGAGAATAGAATGAAATATATCCAAGAATCAAGTTACTGCCGAAGTCTATTTAAGTTACAGGAAATGGAGCAAATTGTAGATCTTCTCGCAAGCTTTCCGAAAAGTGGTAGAACACTGAAAACGGAGTTACGGATCAGAAGTTATGCCCGTTTGAATTTCAGAGCAAAACAGGAGAAACCGAGCCCAGTGCGGACGCACTGACCCAGAGTGCGGACGCACTCAGCCATCAGACACAGAAAACAGAAAAGTCCGAGCGCAGTGCGGACGCACTGACCCGAGTGCGGACGCACTCAGCCGACACACAGTTCGTATTTTGGCCATATTTTGGTCATACGAACTCCGATTTGGGTGATTCAAAGCTTGACGGAACCAGGACAAAGAGATCTACAACTTTCATGAAGGAAACAAATCCAAATTCGGAATATATAATTCTGTACATCCACATCAATGGCCGCTCCAGCCTGAAAAACTGCTAAATATGGAAAGTTAGTGGGCTTAGTGGGCGCCAAAATTAGAATAGCTTGGTCTCCAAGTTATTAATCACAGAATTAGAAATATAGAAGTTAGTGGGCTTAGTGGGCGCCGAAAATAAAACGACTTGATCTCCAAGTTCAGAAAATGTTATATAAGGTTAAGGAGACCACATCTCTCATCATCCATTATTGTACATATCCATTATTATATCCATCTTTCCACAAATTGAGAGAGAGAGATCCTGCAGAAATTCTCGAAGGCTTTTCAAGGAAGGAGAAGAAGAAGATTCAAGCAAGGAGTCGGCAAGATCGAGGTTTTAGATCGAAGAAATGGTGTAATCATTTCTTTATCTCATTTCTTATTATTTTTGCCAATCTTTGTTATGGATCTCTCCAAGAGAGAGTAGTTCTCTTTCTAGGGGTTTAGGTCAATGCATGAACTTGTTTAATTCTATCTTATTCTGATATTTGTTTTTATTATGATTGTGTTATCGGATTTGATTGTTAATTTCTGTGATTTATTCTTTATGAATTTCATTAGTACTCGTTCCTTTGAGTTCACCTGGTTAGGATTTATTGAATTGAAGTAGTTTTGAAATCGCGTTGATCGTGTTTTTCCGCTTTAAGTTTATTAAATTCCGGCATTGGTCATGAGGAGACTACTAATTGAAACCATAAAGACACACCTTAGGATTGGATTAGAAGCGACCGTACTTTGATATCCAATCCGGAACTATAGAAATTAAGGTTAGGATTTTGGTGAAGGACCGAAAGGCGAAGGCAAATCCTAATTGGGACACCTTAGAACAAATATCGATATATGCTTTGAAGCATGTGATTAAATATCCCTCTAGGTTAGTGACAGCCCTAGAATTCGAAGCACATTAATCCATCCACCCAAAGTAGTTGTATTAATATTTGTTCCAAAGGCTAACATAGGTTAGAAACCTCATCAAATCAAACATGAATTTAAACAAACCGAATAAATAGAATTAGCAAGGAATTGTAGACCGAATACCTCTGGATCTCCTTAAACTTGAAAACAATCCAATCTTTCTTCTCTTTATTTGATTTACATTTATTGTTTGAAACTCCTCTCTTTCGGGTATTGAACCCAACATTAGGATTTTAGAACAAACCCCCCCCCCCCCACTTTACTTTTATTGTTTAGTTTTAAAAGTAGTTTTCTTTATTAAAAATTAGTGTTTCCCTTTCTCCCTGCGGATCGACACCTAAATACTACAATCGATAGGTTGTGCGCTTGCAACTAACCGATTCTTTAAGTACGAAGGTTTATAAATTTTAAAGGCAAAAAGAGTACCAAATCATTATATCTAAAATACTCAATAGAGACATAATGAGGTACTAAAGGCATGAGGTATTGGAATCCCCTCATGTCAGAAAGTGTGATTTGGTGGCAAAAATTTTTTAGTATGAGAGATAATTTTATAATTATTTAAACAATAAGGATATTTATTTTTGACAAAATTTGTACAAAAATATAATAATAATGAAATTTTTGAGCCAGGAGGCTATTTTTTAAAAATAAATTGGATTTTTTTTGTATCTCGATGTTAAGAATATACTGATAAAGTTTCTTTCAATTAAATAAAACGAAATTAAGTTAATTCTCACTAATCCTGGATTCTTTCCCTTATTTGATAGAACAAATAAAAAAAAAATCAAACTTTAAGCTTCATCATGTGTTGTTTACGGGTTTTTGAATAGAACAAATTATGTCAAACCAAAAGCATATTCACTACAAATTATGTCGAACCCAAAGCATTTCCATGTGACCATGTGACTCCACCATCTGAGAAAACTCATCCCTATAAATATCCTCAGACCGCAGCACGACAAAAAAAAATTGGAATCTATAAATTTTAGTTATCTTCATAGCTTTATATATAAATTACATGGTTGTCAAATAATTAATAAATAAATGCATGACCTCATGATTTTTTGCGATGGAAGTGAAATTAATCAATATCTATTTGGTCATACTATATTTACATGTATGGCTCATGCGAAGCGATAGCGCTGAAATCAACATAAATTAGTCAAGGTTGGAGCTTATAATATAGAAAGAAACCCCCAAGGCTACAAAATTTTGAAAACCAGCAACCAATGGATTAGATAGGAAAGCCTTATACACACATCACTTAGTTCTGACCACTGATTCAAACTTCATTATCCGATATGAACAACTATCAACTAACACATTTTTTTTTTTTTTTGGTTCAACTAACATTATCCTATTTTTTATTTTTTTTTGCCAAAAAAAAAAAACGTGAACTCAGCAATTATTCCAAATTTTTCTGATTTAAATCCTTCTGTCGGACAATATTATTATGAAATTTTATTATTTATTTTTAACGAAAACATCAAACAAGATGACGCCATCATGTTTATTATTTATTATTTTAATTTTGATATTTATTTTTTATAATTTATACAAAAAGATGACACCATCATAACAAAAATTGTTGAAAACAGTACTTCAAAATTAGAATTGTTGAATTTTGGTATTTAAATCATTAATTTAGTAATAATAAAAAGTGTAAGTCTATCTGTGAGTTAGTTCTCAAACTATCGGATGAAAAAATTATCGTATAAATGGTAAAGGTCACTCTCTCAACACCATCGGTCCGTTGAGACAAGCTGATATCGAAGAGTCACTCAATATACCAACTGTAGTAAATTTAACCGATGCCAAAAGATGGTTCAAACTAAGTTATCAGTTGGTTGAACCCAAACAATCAGTAAAAAATTTCAAATAATTACAGTGTTGCTTCTGATTACAAACAGTACTATCGGTATCAAATACCAAGGGCGATGATAAATATGATTTTTTTAATAAGCTGGCTGATCGGATTCTACTATATGACAATTCAAAGCTCGCTTGACTATTCAATACCAAGAACTTTGTGGCTCAATAATGCGTAGATTTTTCCGTCTGATGGAAATACAAGTGGACAATAGTGACGCTTCTGGTCCCACTTTCCATGCAAGTTGAGAATATTATTTTTTTATAAATTATGTAAAAATAATATAGTATGTTAGATCACTTGTATCACATCTTTTTTGAACCAACAATGAGAATACTAAGTTATGAATCTTACATAAATCCGTTTAACTTTTCTGTAAGACATAATTTACTCAGAAATTTGAAAGCATTTAAGTTGTCTTGCAAATAGTAAATTATGGGTACTAATAACTGTAATTAACGGCCTTCAAGGATCAGTTTGTTGTGTGGTTTGAAGAAGGCTTTTTATTGACATTAAGCTAATTATGCATGCTTTTGATGTAATATTGAGTTCCTTTCAAATTCATGCTATGTTATAAAGATTTGGAAAATAAATCAAGCCCAGAGCCATATGAAACCTGATAGAGTGGCAATTTTTTTTTAAGTAAGACATATTTTTTAATTATTTGAATGAGCAGGTTCAATTGCTTCATTTGTCTTTAATGTCTCAATAGTCTCTCACATCTTTAATTATTTTCATTTTGAAAGTTGAAACAGTCGATCCAAGCTGCTTAAAATAATTTCCATATTAAAATATTCGTGAGACTAAATTTGACATGGTTTAGACATTTGAATCCCATCTCTGTTTAAATTATAAGTATATTTTTTTAATTATTTTTGAGTCACGAGACAGTGTCTTCTTCAATCTAGGTCCATGCGGCTCCACCATTGGAGAAATATCATCCCCATAAGACCGCTGACCGCTGCACGACAAAATAATTTGGAATCTATATTGAGAAATTTTAGCTATTCCATCGTTGTCAATTAGTTAATAAATAAATGAACGACTTGACTAATTTATTTGCGAAAACGTCAAGTATATGATTATACTTGTCAAAAATAATTAACCGGTTATTAAACAACATATTTATCTATAATTGACTTAAACTTAACAATCATTCAAGAGTGAGGTTACGGTACTATGCATAGCACGGATTGAGCCGTGCTACGGCTTAATATTTGAGTTTTCAAAATCCTAACGGTCCATCCGAACCATTCAACATGATTATAAAATGAATATGTACTTGCAAACCAAATTTTACATTTTTTCGAATTTGTTTACTATTTTTTTAAATAGGTAGAAAAATCACTGTTTTTGGATGGTCAAGAATTTTCAGATCAAGTGATTTTCTACCTATCTAAAAAAATAGTAAAAAAATAAAAAAAAGTAAAATTTGATTTGCAAGTACATATTCATTTTATAATCATGTTGAATGGTTCGGATCGATCATTAGAATTTTGAAAACTCAAATATTCAGCCTAGCACTGATCAGAGTCAAAATAATGATGATTTACGTAGGATTTTGGCTTAGCTTTTGCATATTTTCCCACACTTATGTTTAATTTATTAGAGAAAAAGGCTACTGTCACCCTTCTTTATGTTTTATTACAGAAAACTGGTTTTGTGACTATTTTACACCAAATGGAGCAAGAATCGGGTCAATCGGATCAGCGACGCTTATCGACGAAGTCTCTGTTACGGTCTGTATTACCTAATATGGACCAAGCCTGATATGGACCGTAACCGAAGGCGCCTCTTGAGGATTAACTGCCGACAGCTGTATCCAGATCAGTTCCTTAGCCCCTACTCAACCACCAGACGTCCCTCCACTCCTATATAAGGCCCCTGGGAAGAAGAAGAAGATATCTTTGTAATTAGGGTTAGATTTGATTAAAGAGAGAAGAGAGGAATGATTGTAACCATGCCGTTCCGCGGCTAAGTTCATTTTCTTAGGGCTAGGCAGTAAACCTTGTTACTCTTGATGTTTTGATATATATATTTTCTGTTGATTATGATTTCTTGTTGTTTAATTAAAATACTTTTGTGATTTACTATCTCTTCATCTAACTTCGATGATCTAGTTTAATCCGTTAGGGTAGTGACAGTACTTTAATGGTAAGAGAAACTATTTGTACGAATTAGCCTTGTTGAGATCTATTAAGTTTATGTGAAGAAAATTTTAGCGGGGAAACCATAAACCAGAACAACAAAATGCGAATCAAGTTCCATTATTTGCGTAAGGAAAATCACAGTGATCTGTGTAGTAACTTGTGTATTTAAGAGATCAGTCATTTGCGTAAGGTAACTCGTAGTGTCCTATGTAGAATCTCGATGAAAGATCTGTCATTCTTGCGTAAGATAACTCGCAGTGACCTATGTGGTGTCTTTTATAAAACAACAACAGGAAATCAGACCCGACATGAATATATTATCAAAGCGGATTGAGTAGCAATGGTGTGCCGAAATCCTAAGAATTCTCATCTCTATTTTTATTTTAATTACTTTTAATTGCTTCCTAATTTACGTTGATCACAAGAACAACTCTAAATTTTCAGATTTCGTCTAGCCTTTCGAAAGATTGTGATTCGATCGCTCAAAACTCTGAACTAATATTCCCTGTGGATCGACCTCGAATATACTACTCGATAGGATTGTGCGCTTGCAATTCGAACCGATAGCATTTTCGAGTTTATAAATATTAAAAGAAACATCGCTCTCTTTTGAGTGATCAAGCTTTTTGGCGCCATTGCCAATAACAGTTCATTGTGCAGTGTCTTGCGAGACGCCATTGCTTTGACCATTGAATCCAATTAATTAGAGACGCCTAGACTTTTTATTTTTTGCATTTTTCTTTTTCTTTTCTTTTCAATTTTGTTTTTATTTTCTTTATTTTTCAGTTTTTTTTTAGTTTAATTTTCAGATTTTCTTTTTTTTTAGGACACTGCACGCTGGCCGAATCATCCGTATGGAGATCCCTAAGGATTGCAAATAGGAGAGGACAATTCGCTTCCACATCACCGATAAGGACCAATCATATAGTCCTTCCTCGAGTAATTCTGAAAGCGAAGAAGACTCAGATTCGATCAACATGAATATTTCACCGAACGAACCGATTCCACCTTTCAATAATGGAAGACAAGAAGGTGATGGTGATAATGGAGTTCACGACGCAGCAAGACCCAAACTTGTACGAGACTATTGCGTACCGCGCACGAATGATCCTAATTCAAGCATAAACCCACCAATTGTTACGAACCGTAATTTTGAGATCAAACATGCTCTCATAAATATGGTTTCGCAACAGCAATTTGGAGGATTTCCCAATGAAGATCCACATCTCCACTTGTCAATCTTCCTTGGGATATGCGAGACGATAAAGATCAACGGAGTTACCGATGAAGCAATCAGGCTAAGGCTATTTCAATTCTCATTGAAAGATAAAGCAAGAGCATTGTTGTTTTCCCTACCAGCCAATTTCATTCAAACTTGGGACCAATTGTTTAATGTGTTTATTGCAAAATATTTTCCACCATCTAAAACTTCAAGATTTACAAATGCAATTACTAATTTTGAACAAAGGAATGGTGAAACATTGTGTGAAGCATGGAGTAGATATAAGGATATGTTAAGATGTTGTCCACATCATGGTCTAGAAAGATGGCTGATTGTCTACACTTTTTATAATGATCTAAACCCTACCGATAGGTTGTCTATTGATGCTTCCGCGGAGGGAGCAATCATGAATAAGGAACATGACGAGGCTTACAACCTAATTGAAGAGATTGCAATCAACCAACACTACTGGATCCCTAAGCGAAAGAAGCTAACTCCAACACCTGGCATGCACCGAGTAGATGATATATCCACGCTAAGTGCAAAGATCGATGCTTTGCAACTGGCACTCAACAAGCAAACCAAGCAACAAAAGGTAGCAGCAGTCAATGCCGCAACAGCATGTGGCTATTGTAGAGGAGCGCATGAGATGACCGAATGTATGAATGTGATGGAAACTGAGGAAGAAACAGAGCAAGTACACGCCATAGATAATAGCTTTCGACCTCAACCCGCCTACAATTCATACCATCCGAACAACCGAAATCATCCAAATCTCTCATACGCAAACAATCAAAGGCCTGCTGCACCTCAACAGAACTATCAACCACAACCCAATTATCAACCAAGATACAACAATCCCCAACCGAACTACCAACCGAGGCAGTACAACGAACCACAGCAACCTGACATCACATCTTTAATGGAGAGATTTCTAGAGAAGCAAGATAAGGCTAACGCCGAAATCACACAAAAGATCAAATCCTTAACAAACTGCAACAAAGACTTAGAAGACCACGTCTCTAAGATGGCAAAAGAACTCTTGAGTATCGCACGTGGAAAAGGTAAATTTCCGGGCCAACCGGAAGAAAATCCGAGAGAGACTTGCAAAAGCATAACATTAAGGGGCGGTACAGCTTATCAGGGACCTCCCATGCCCGATCCAACTTTCGATGAGATACATGCAGAGCCATCGCATTCCGAAGAATACGAGCCGCAACCACCTCCCATATTCGAACTGCAGGCTGACCCTACCAAGGAGCAGAATGACACCGTATGTGGAGATGAGCGACAACCCGAACCTGAATACATTGCACCACCACCCTACAAGCCACCTCTACCATTCCCTCCAAGGCTAGTCGCGATATTCATGGAAACACTCAATCAATTACAAGACACTGTCTCCTTCACTGAGGCAATTACAAGCATACCCTCGTATGCTAAATTTCTGAAAGAGATTCTTTCAAATCGCAATAGACTCCAAGAATCCTCAAAAGTTCCGCTCAATCTGGAATGCAGTGCGCTCGTGCAAAGCAAATTGCCGATAAAGTTGAAAGATCCAGGAAGTTTCTCGATACCATGCACCATTGGCATAACAGATTTTAAGAGAGCTTTATGTGATCTGGGAGCGAGTGTGAGTTTAATGCCTAAGGTGGTATTTGACAAATTGGAATGTGGAGACCTATCACCAACACGGATCTCATTGCAACTCGTTGATCGATCAATTCGATATCCTGAAGGAATGTTGCTAGATATCCTAATTAAAGTTGGTAAATTCTGGATACCAGCAGATTTTGTGGTAGTTGATATGGAAGAGGATGAACAAATTCCAATCATTCTTGGAAGGTCATTCCTCACCACATGTGGGGCAATGATTGATGTTAGGAATGGAAAGATCTCATTAAATGTTGGCGAAAACAAGATGATCTTCCACATGAATGAGACCATTAAACTTCCCCTAACATAAATCTTGTCTACAATTTGGAAACAGCGGATGAGTCTGGCAATGATGAATTGCGACTGGATGAATTAGAAGACATCAGAGAAATGATGTGCGTAGCAGAAATGGAGAGATTGTTCAACATACAAGATGACGGTCAAATCCATCCAACCTCCGTGACAACACAAAGCGATGATCTGAACAAGAGTCCCAATATCGTAAACAACATGAATTATTCTCTCTTAGCCCTCGCATTAATCAAAAACCTACTTGAAGAACTTGATGCAATTTCTCAAAGATTGGATGAGGTCGAATCAGTACTCAGCATGAGTTTGGTATTCGACCCCGGACCTCAAACTCCAACCGACTTCTTCGAGAATGGCAGTGATAAGAAGACCACAAAAGACACTGAAGGCGATCCACCCGACAAGCAACCCACTTGCATTGTCAGGAGGACATCTGGAAGAAATTGACGCGACACAGAGTCAAGCTAACGACTTTAAACAAGCGCTTCTTGGGAGGCAACCCAAGGCCACTTTTATATTTTCTTATAATTATCTATTTTTAGTTTATTTAGGACTTTAATAGGGGAACGAATCACATCCACTCATTTTTCATGACCAGGTGAACATGCTAGAGGAAGGGCTCGGTTCAAAACATTAGAAAGGTCAAGAAAATATTCTCTATTACTTACCGTATCAACCAATACGGCCGTATCTGACCCGTACCCGCTGTGAGCACCGTCGATCTTCACCATTCGGTTCTTCTCCTATTTTCTCTTGTTTTTCAATTTTTACTTTGAATTTCTTAATTAGTCTTTCATTTTCTTTTTTGCAATTTAGTTATTAGAGTAATATTGTCTTTCCTAGATTTAGTTAAACACCAAAAATCACGAAAAAAACACAAAAAATTAGGTTTTCCAGTTTTTGCCAGAACC
The DNA here is from genome assembly GCA_025461045.1 of Carex parvula. Taxonomy (NCBI): domain Eukaryota; kingdom Viridiplantae; phylum Streptophyta; class Magnoliopsida; order Poales; family Cyperaceae; genus Carex; species Carex parvula. The sequence goes on along the minus strand of JAJGRW010000413.1, from coordinate 656,866 downwards.
AGTACCAGTATAATACGGTCCGTATCATTCAATACGGTCCGTATTCTTAGTTGTACTTGAACAATTTTTACCAGCACAAGGGTCCGTAACCAGTCCGTATTAACCCAATACGGTCCGTAATAGAGGCTGGTAAACCCCTGAAATGGCCCCGAAAACACGAGGTCATCTCAAGGCTTTGACAGGTAGAGGTAAAAGAAAAAGGGGAGAGTCTTCTTCTCAAAATCCACCACCTGAACCATCCGAGCAACAAAGCCCCGAACGGGAAGAATTGCCAGACTCTCCTCCGCATGACGAACAACAACCAATGGAGGGGCAGGAATACGACCCCATGGCCATAAAATTTTCGAGGAGAACACACGCCAATATCTTCGAAAAATTAGAAGATAACAAGATCATCAACCACAAGGCCATCCATACTGAAACCCTCGAAGAGCTCGGCCTTCTCACCTAATTCAAAACCCTAGCAAAAAGGGTTCACATCTGGGACTTTCTCAACAAGCTGGTCGATGTCCCGGTTTACGACGACCTCACCCGCGAGTTCATTGCCACCTTCTCCTCCTAAAATGATGTAATCAAGTTTCAACTGATGAACCAGGAGCAGGAGATGCCAATGTGTGACTTCTGCGACATCTTTTGCTTAAAGGATGAAGGCACACAAGCATACAATCATGAACGGGAATTCTGGACACTGATCACTAATGATCGCACCAGCGACACGAGAGTTGCCAGCCACATTGTCCATCCGGTGCTCCAGTACATGCAGGCAGCTCTCAGCAACTCTCTCTTTGCTCGAAAGTCACCTTCCCCGAGCTATACATCCTCAAATGTATGCTCATTACACCAGATGAGCCTCCGCACATTGGCCACTTCCTCTGCAACCACATCCACTCGATTGGCCAAAACAAAAGGGCCAAAGGAAACATCTCCATCGGTGCCATCGCGACAATCCTCGCTCGCCAACTCAATATCCAAGTAGATTTCCTACGAGAGGGTACCAGCATGAAATTCTTGGATATTGAGTGCCTCACCGCGATGAGAATGATCAATGGCTGACCTCCAGAGCCTTACTTATACAACATCGAGAGAAGAAGGGTTCAAATGCCTTGCAAACCACTACCACTCAAAAACCAACAAAGGTGGAAGCAAGTAGCCCCCATCGGTAGACAGGTCGCCCAGGAGGAAGATGATGAGGTTGACTTCGAGGCCCAAGAGGTCGAAGCTGAAGAGGAGGAAAGGGCCCAAACAGCAGCAGCCACTGCATACATGCAAGAAATGGCAGCAAATGAAAAGGCTCGACAAGAAGTGCTAGCAACAGAAGCAGCGCGACAAGGGGCGGGACCATCTGATGCCCCTCAGAGCGGATACAACCGAGTGCTTCAAGCCGTCCAAGCGGTCAACGCAAACATGGAGAGGTTCTCCATTAACACTAGGACCACTTATACCCGGCTTGACCAACAGTGTGACGCGGCACATCACTCTATATGTCAGGTCCTTCGGGGCATGGACGAGCTACGAGGGCATACTGCCAACGACAGGCGGGAGGCACAGCAGGCCCGCTACATGACACAGCAGTACTACCAACATGCCCTCACCACCGGTTTGCCATACTAGCCACACTCTATGGACTCTTTGACCCATCATTCTACGAGGAGATCTAGCAACCACCACCACCTTAGGATTGAGGTGCAGTGAGTTGTTTCTTTCCCTCGGTCTTTTTACTTTTTCTACTTCCTTTATTTTTATCTCTCGAGCATTAGGGACAATGCTCAATTTTATTCGGGGGGTAGGAGGTAAATTGACCATGTATCTTTAAAAAAAATTCGCATTTTTATCTTTTTAGGTGCTAGTAGTTTTACTCAATTTTTGACTAGGGTTGGAGGCTTTACCGAAAATCCTAAGATGATTAGACTGAGCTTTTTAGCTAGCTTGTATTTTTATTTTTCTTAGGAGTAAGTTAATCAAATAAGGAATTATTTGAATTGAATTAGACTAGGATTTAGACAATTGATTGTGATACCAAAAATTCAGAATTGTTAAAATAATTGGTGATATCAAAGTGAACACTTAATTGCTAACCATGAATGTTGACCAAAAACCCGCAAACCTTAGAATTTTTATTATTGGATAATTATTTTTGCAAAGTCTTTTAAGTTTGATAGTATTTTAGAATACCCATTTATTATAGATAGACTCCTAGCGAAAATATGCAATAATTAAATGAAAACTTGGAATTGTGTGTAATCATGGTACGTGTGACACAAAAATATTTAAAAAAAAAAATACAAAAATACAAAAAAAAAATCAGAAATGAGAAAACTCCCAAAAAAAATAGAATATTTAGAAAAAAAAAATAGAATAAAAGATGAAGAATAAAAAGAGTACGGGTACCTACACAAGACTGGTTACCAATAGGCTCGATAAAACATCCCAAATTTTAATTCCTGTACATATTTTCGAAAAGAGTCACAAGTACCAACACACTTAGTTGTCATACTTTGCTCCAATCAATTGGGAAGGAAAATCAAAATTTATATCATTAGAATTTCTATTGATTGGAAGGGATCCATTTATAATCGAAAGGAAAATTAATACTCTCGAGTTTAAGGTAATTTTGAAGATAATTATTCGGTAATAATTTTTCTAAGGAATGCACAATGAGGTCAATCATGGAGTGAATAAATTGTTCAAGGGAGATGTCATGAATATTTCAGAGTTCTAAATTTTTATTGTCATGTCACTTGTACCAAATCCAAGTTCTAATTTAATTTTGAGCAAGTCCTTGAGATTGTATGGTTTAACCTAGACCGGACCTTTGACCAGCTAGGATGTCGTTACTTGAGGACAAGCAATAATTCAAGTTGGGAGGCGTGATCAGAGTCAAAATAATGATGATTTACGTAGAATTTTGGCTTATATTTTGCATATTTTCTCACACTTATGTTTAATTTATTAGAGAAAAAGGCTACTGTCACTCTTCTTTATGTTTTATTACAGAAAATAGGTTTTGGGACTATTTTACACTAAATGGAGCAAGAATCGGGTCAATCGGATCAGCGATGCTTATCGACGAAGTCTCTATTACGGTCTGTATTGCCTAATACGGACCAAGCCTAATACAGACCAGGAGATAGTGTGATACGCATTAAAACCCTCAGCAACAAGGTCTCAATACGGACTGTATCACCTGATACGGACCATAACCGAAGGTGCCTCTTAGGGATTACTGCCGACAATTGTATCTAGATCAGTTCCTTAGCCCCTACTCAACCACCAGACGTCCCTCCACTCCTATATAAGGCCCCTGGGCAGAAGAAGAAGATATATTTGTAATTAGGGTTACATTTGATTAAAGAGAGAAGAAAGGAATTATTGTAACCATGCCGTTCCGTGATCACTCAAAAGAGAGCAATGTTTCTTTTAATATTTATAAACTCGTAAATGCTATCGGTTCGGACTGCAAGCGCACAATCCTATCGAGTAGTATATTCGAGGTCGATCCACAGGGAATATTTGTTCAATGCTTTGAGCGATCGAATCACAATCTTTCGAAAGGCTAGACGAAATCTGTAAATTGAGAGATGTTGTTTTGATCAATGTAAATTAGGAAGCAATTAAAAGTAATTAAAATAAAGATAGAGATGAGAATTCCTAGGGTTTCGGCACACCATTGCCACCCAATCCGCCTTGACAATATATTCCTGTTGCGTCTGATTTTCTGTTGTTGTTTTAATGAAAGACACCACATAGGTTATTGCGATTTATGTTACGCAAGAATGACAGATCTTTTACCGAGATTCTACATAGGACACTGTGATTTTCCTTACGCAAATGTCTGATCTCTCAAATACCCCAAATTACTACATAGATCACTGCGAATTTCTTTACGCATGTGATAGAATTTGGTACGTGTTTTGTTGGTCTGGTTTATGATTTCTCCGCTAAGATTTTCTTCACATAAACCTAATAGATCTCAACGAGGCTAATTCATACAAATAGTTTCTCTTGCCATTAAAGCACTGTCACTACCCTAACGGTCTCAAACTAGATCATTGAAATTAGATGAAGAGATAGTAAATCACAAAAACATTTTGTTTCAACAACAAGAAATCATAATCAACAGAAATATATATATCAAAACATCAAGAGTAACAAGGTTTACTGCCTAGCCCAAAGAAAATGAACTTAGCTGCGGAACGGCATTGTTACAAGCACTCCTCTCTTCTCACTTTAATCAAATCTAACCCTAATTACAAAGATGATTATTCCTTCTGCCCAGGGGCCTTATATAGGAGTGTAGGGACGTGTAGATGTTGAGTAGAGGCTAAGAAACTGATCTGGAAACAGCTGTCGGCAGTTATTCCCAAGAGATGCCTTCGGATACGGTCCGTATTAGGTCCTTGACGGTTAGGGTTTAATACTTCCAGAGCTATCTCCTGGTCTGTGCTAGGCCTGGTTCGTATTAAGCAACACGGACCGTAACAGAGACTTAGTCAATGAGCGTCGCTGATCGGATTGACCTGATTCTAGCTCCATTTGGTGTAAAATAGTCCCAAAACCTGTATTCTGTAATAAAACATAAAGAAGGGTGACAGTAGCCTTTTTCTCTAATAAATTAAACATAAGTGTGAGAAAATATGCAAAACCTAAGCCAAAACCCTACGTAAATCATCGTTATTTTGACTCTGATCATTCCGCGGCTAAATTCCTTTTCTTAGGGGTAGGCAGTAAACCTTGTTACTCTTGGTGTTTTGATATATATATTTTCTGTTGATTATGATTTCTTGTTGTTTAATTGAAATGCTTTTGTGATTTACTATCTCTTCATCTAACTTCGATGATCTAGTTTAATCCGTTAGGGTAGTGACAGTACTTTAATGGTAAGAGAAACTATTTGTACGAATTAGCCTCATTGAGATCTATTAGATTTATGTGAAAAAAAATCTTAGCGGGAAAATCATAAACCAGAACAACAAAATGCGAACCAAGTTTCATCATTTGCGTAAGGAAAATTGCAGTGATCTGTGTAGTAACTTGTGTATTTAAGAGATCAGTCATTTGCGTAAGGTAACTCGTAGTGTCCTATGTAGAATCTCGATGAAAGATCTGTCATTCTTGCGTAAGATAACTCGCAGTGACCTATGTGGTGTCTTTCATAAAACAACAACAGGAAATCAGACCCGACATGAATATATTATCAAAGCGGATTGAGTAGCAATGGTGTGCCGAAATCTTAGGAATTCTCATCTCTATCTTTATTTTAATTACTTTTAATTGCTTCCTAATTTACGTTGATCACAAGAACAACTCTAAATTTTCAGATTTCGTCTAGCCTTTCGAAAGATTGTGATTCGATCGCTCAAAACTCTGAACTAATATTTCCTATGGATCGACCTCGAATATACTACTCGATAGGATTGTGCACTTGCAGTCCAAACCGATAGCATTTCTGAGTTTATAAATATTAAAAGAAACATTGCTCTCTTTTGAGTGATCAAGCACGGACCAAACCGTGCTATGCATAGTACCGTAGCCTCACTCATCATTCAAACATGTCATATTAATCCACACAAAACATATCAAATTATGCATGCATATTTAATCATCGATAGTATGTGGGTCTAAGTTATCCGGAAAACAAGTCACATCATATTCATACTGTTGGGATATGGTGCACGCTAGAAGGTACATTTAAAAAATTTACTAACATGCAACACATGATTTTACTGTAGAACAAGCAATCAATCACACGCAGTTTATGGATCGCGCCACACGCGCGATCAAGCAAGTGTTTTGTAGTTCATACCTTGTCCTCTTGCGAGGTGATGGGCTTGGGTGCCTCAAGTTGTCTCTTCGCAATGCGCTCGCTTCTTCTCATCTTTCCAAAATAGAAAATTCAAGAGGTGTACACCAAGGGGTAATCGAATAGCTGGCTCGTGTGACTGCTAGATCCACTCGCCTACCCCAATCGAATCACAACGGTGTATCAACTCCAAAACCCCTTTTGGATTGATCAAATCGATTCTCAATCAACACACCTTCACAGATTCAATCCTCAATCCCAATCTAGACCAAACTAGTGATCTAGTCTCACAATCAATCACCAAAGAGTAAAGAGCAAAAAGAAGAGATCAAAAATCCAAATCAAAGAAGAAATCAAATCAACCTAACGAGATCAAACGACTCACCACAACAAATGGATCAAACTAAATTGATCTAGATCAAAACATATCTAGATCCAATAGGAGGTGAAAAGAAGAAGGCCGGCCTAGACAAGTGGCGGCACAAGGAGGAGCGGCAACAGTGCGGGCCCGTACTAGTCTGGGCAAGGCCAAGCGAAGGAAGACGAGCTACCCGTGGTTATGCGGGGCAGCGGGTTCCCGATAAGGTCCGGATCGGCCTCAAGATGATCGCACAAGGGGCGGCGCGCGGGATAGCGGTGGCGGCGCCAGGCGTGTGGCGGCTGCCGACGGCGGTGGTGGTGCGTCAGCCAAGGAGAGAGAGAGAGAAGTGAAATGTGTGTGAGAGAGAGAAGAACTCTTTTGATTTCGATCTAGATCAAAATGAATAGATGCTTGGATTGACTTGATCATGGATGGAAGGATCTCATATTAAATAGACTTTCTACTTTACCATTTTTCCCTCACAAAATATCTCACCAAGAGAGATAACTACATAGTAATTAAACATGAGAGTGGTCCATTGGACCATTGTTCCATCCAATAATCAATCAACACATTGCTTAACTATTAAGCAACCCTCTCACTCTCATTTAGTTAACTAATGTATGATGTATAATCTGATTCTATCAAGGGGCCCAAAGATATCATCACTCATACAACATACTGCCGGATGTGCCGGAGGGATATTAGTCTTCTTGATTTCACGAACTTCACAACACGGGTCTATATATGTCGAGAAAATACCCTTATGACTCCCAGTTACGGTGAGCGTTAGGCATCAACCACAAACACATATTTCTCGAGCATTAAGCACTGAACATCTTAGACATAAGATAACGACACCACATGAACTATCAATAACACAAAACACAAAATCCATTTGATGTTCATGTATGGTCAATCCAATGCCATAAAAAGCTTTATATGCATCCGTGAGACATTAGACCAGAACCATTCTAATTTGATCTTATCAAATGACTAATTCTCATGCTAATCATATATGTAATTAGTGTCCCTTGCTAATTACCTTGATTAGGGTTGTTTAGAGGATATTACTCTTAGGTCATTATCTCATAACTCATGACTATCATCTTTGAATGAACTTAGTAATATCAAACTCTAGGAACAAATTGAACAATTCAATCATTCGATCTGAACCGTTCAACATGATCTCCATAGTAAAATGTGCTTGGAGATCAAATTTTATATTTTTTGGAACTTTTTTAGTATTTATTAAGATGTGTATGAAATTGTTATTTTCAGACAATCCTAAACCATTCAAAAACTGTGATTTTCAAAAATTCTAAAAAAATAGTAATAAATTTCCAAAAAAAATTTAGAATTTGGTCTCTAAGCACATTTTAATATGGAGATCATGTTGAATGGTTCGGACCAACTGTTGGATTTTAAAATCGCAAAAATAACTTAAAAATATATGGTGTAAAGATGTGTCACCATAAAATAGTGTAATTGGATCCCTCATCTCTATCTCTGTCTTTGTCGCTCTCTCTCTGTATATATATACACACACACGTGTACAATTAAATGAAACAATTTAAAAATAACAAAATAAAATAAAATAAATTTGATCAAATCTTTGATTTACGGAATAAAACAAAAATGAAGTTTCACAATTTTATTTCTCTTTATTTTATTTAAAATTATATTATTCAAGAATTTGTTTTTCTCCGAAGACATACTAGTGTTGTATTAATAAAATATGTTATCAAAATGCATATAGTCTTTATTATATTATAAAAAAAATGTATTGCAAGCATGAATAATAATAACTCAATTTTTTTCGGATATTACAAATAACCATCGCACTTGTTTATTTGTTTGTTTAGCGCACAACATATGGTGATATATATATATTTTTTATTTGCCAGTAAATGACATAGATCGGCTTTGAATTTGTTTTTTTTTTTTATTTGAATTTGGTTGTTTGATGATCACACAATATATGGAGGTAATTTCTATCTGATAAAGGCCGCCAGTTCTGACAAGGTACAATATGCGATTTATGGTGTTGCCATTTCTACTCTTAGAAAGCAGAACCGTCTACTCCTTTGTCTCCTTCCCTTTCAAATAATTCCCCTAAAAAAATGACACTACTAGTCCATGCCAAAAGCTTGAAATCTGATACTCTCTTTTTTCAGCAATAATTCTGTGCAAGGGTCATAAGGAAGAGCGCACTTTACACGCATCATAATATCATATGAGGGTCGAAGCAGTCATGGTTTGCAAAATCAGCCGCTTAGACCGAAATCTGACGGTACTGATCCGATTTTTAGCTGAGTTATGCGCTAGGCGATTTTTTCATGAAAATCAGTTGAATATGCGCTTAATCGGTCCGATTCTGGACAAATTTTGGTCGAAACGGGCCGATTCTGGTAAATTTTCAGTCAAGTAAGCAAGATTGCAGTATCTTCTTCCAATTTTCTACGTTCGGCTCTGGCCTCTGGCCTCTGGACCCAAGAATTAAAAACTTTAATCATCGAAAATATTCCTATTGTTGTAGTGTTTCTACTTTAGATGTGTTTTGTACACAGTGTGGGATTATTTCTTGAGCACCGGAGCACATATTTTTTATTTTTTTTTGCATTACACAGTACTAACGTCCTTAGCAATTACATGACTCTTGTACTAATTGTACTAATTACATTTTAATTGTAATAATTGTATTATGTTATATAAATGGATTGTTTGACTGTAAATTTTTGTTTCAATATAACTTTTTTTAACATATTAATTTTTTACCAACTTCTTTACTATAATTTTACTACAAAAACAAGATTTTTTTTTTTTTTAAATCCGATTTTCCGATCTAATTCATCCAATTCCTATTTCACGGTGAAGTGACTTATTCCGATTCCGGTTCCAATTTTGCGAGCCATGAATAGTCTATATAAGAATGTTTCCAATAAGAAACATCCTTATATAGAAACAAAGAGAAAGCTATCAAATAATTAATTACATAGAAACATCCTTATAAAAACCAAAAAGTGACAACATAAAAGAAATGTAATAGTACTAAGAAATTATTGAGAAAATAAAATATACAACCGACATAAATAGAATAATAGATGTATAGGTCATTATGAGGACAACACTTGCAGAAATGAATGGTAACTAACGACCGATGGCAATGCTCTCCTCCGCTTCCTGATCTATATTGATATAATTGCTTGTAAGCTCGATATCATTGTCATGACGGGATTGCTCGCTGAGCAGAGTCTCTGTTTCTTCAGTATTATATTCTTGCTCCCAAGGATGATGCTTAAGCTTGCTGATTCGATGAAGCTCTTCGGCTACATTCTTCATCATAGGTCGTTCTTCCCTTTTCATACATAGACATTCCTTTGCCAGCTCGGCAACTGCCCAGATTAATCCCATATCATCTTCATGTTTAATTTCATCATCTACAAGCTCTTTCATTTTGTTCTCTTCCATAGCAGAGAGGAAGCGAGATGAAAGATTCCTCTCTTTTTCTGGTGCGTCAAAATCAATTACGGGCTTGCTGGTTAGAAGCTCCAAAAGAACTACACCGAAGCTGTAAACATCGCTCTTGTCTGTCAGTTGACTAGATTGCATGTATTCTGGATCAAGGTACCCGCACGTTCCTTGCACAAGCGTGACAAATTGTGCTTCATCTGTCGGAACTAGTATTGAGGCTCCAAAATCTGACACCTTTGCTGTGTAATTTTTGTCCAGGAGAATATTTGCAGACTTCACATCTCCATGGAAAATTGGAGGAGATGCTGAAGTGTGCAAGTAGGCAAGTGCTTCTGCTGATTCATGTGCAATCCTTAGACGGGTTGCGAGAGAAATGTGTGATCCTTTCTTTTTGAAATGTATATAGTGATATAGAGTACCATTAGGAATGAACTCATATACAAGCATAGGCACCTCCACCTCTAGACAACAACCTAGGATTTTGACAATATTTTTGTAGTTAATTTGTGATAGAATAAGCATCTCTTTTCCAAATTCTTTCTTTTTGCTCTCATCAACAAATTTACACTTTTTAATGGCAACTGTCTGATCTTTTAATGTCCCTCTATAGACAGTGCCTTGGCCCCCACTACCAAGAATATTTGCACTCCCAAAATTATTTGTTGCTTGTTCTACTTGTTGCTTCGTGAAAATTGTAAAACCAAATCCCTGATTTGATTTAATCTTCTCCAACAGGATCCATCCACCGTGTTGTTGAAAGTACTTTTCTTTTACTTTAGAAAGATTTCTTCCTTGCAGGACCACATATATACCAACCACAAGAAATGATAAAACGACAACACCAATAGCAGTCCCTGCAATATTTAGTGCAAACTTACTTTAATTTCCGAAATGAATTTTTTTATATGTTGCTCTTAACACTTCAATACTTATATAATTTTATTCCTGATTAATATCATACATAGTTGTATATCTGTTTTATTTATTACTCTCTCTCTCTCTCTTTTTGAAAAGCTTGGCAGCGGCTGCCAAGTTGTTATTTTTTTTTTTTGAAAATCCTGGCAGCGGCTGCCAAGTGGCTGCCAAGTTGTTATTACTCTCTCTCTCTCTCTGAGTGTTTCCCTTTCGCAGTTCTCTTAGATTCTTGCCTTGGCCAGGTAGGAGCATGCATGTGATGGTGCAGCACTTAGTATTATGTGGTTTTGATTGGTATTAATTGGATAATTTTTCTATATTTATCAAAAACAAAATGCTGACAGGATCTCTGATACTATTCTATTTTTCTTAGAAGTTGGTAATGTAATTAGTTGTCTCATTTGTAATTTAGGTTTGGATGTAGACAACCTCAATAGTGATCATTCATGGTTAATGCAAACAATTTATTGAGTGGAAGGTCACATCGATCGTTGTTTCTCTCTCTGTCTTTCATATGTCTACTGTCAATCTAACGAAGTCTAAGCAGTTCAAGAGAACGAGGAGTTATGACGACTGGTGCTTTTTCCCTCAGCAGGAACTTGATCAAATTCTTTGATAACATGGGAAGCATTGTAATTAAAAGAATTTATATGTTTGGATGTTGTCTATTTTTCCTAATCGAGTCACCCCATTTTGATTCAACAAAATAATGTCTATTTCGATTCCAATTCTTAGTTTCTAAGCTATATCTAGTACAGAACACCAGATCACTAATGCTCAATCACCAACGGTTCTTGTAACTACGTGTATATTCTAGCTAAGTGGGCAAAATATGTATTTTTTTTTATCGTGACAAGCAATCCTTCCTTGTTAATGAAAATTCCAACTTGATGAAAATTATTTATCCTCAAACGATAATAACTTACCTATAACTAGTGCCACGTTGAGGTTGCATTGCCCGGGATTGTTATGATTAGTACGCCAGCCGAAAGAACAAGAGCACCGATATCCTCCTTGAAAATTGTGACACTTTCCTGGCTTGGAGCATGCATCTTGGTTGGCACATTCATCGATGTCTGCATCAATATACCACATATTACTGCAACATATTTGTAAATTATGCTAGGTAGTTGACATGGCAGCCACCGCAAATATTATAAAAAATAGAACATAAAAAAGAGCAAGAGGCTGAGAGAGAGAGAAAAAGACCTTGGCAGCCTCCTTCAAGGTAGGGATTGCCTTGATAACCATGGGAGCAGTTGCAGAGATAACCACCATGACCACTGGTTGAGTTTAAGCAAACACTATGATCGCTTCTGCATGCATAGGAGGATTTGTTTGACTGTGCGATGCCACATTTCATGTTTCCTATGGCCCAGTCGATCACCATTGGCAGTGTTGCATTAGAGTCACGCAGCACATCAGTGGTGATGTAAGTGGTGTTGAAGTTGAACTCAGCCTCCTCCACCACCATAGCATAGCTACAACGACTAAAGTTATACACCTCCGAGTTGGTGTACCTGTCATCAAAGTCAAAATTAAACCAGTTTGTTTCTCGGGAGATAGCTGTCTGGCAACAGCCAATTCCAGAGCAAGATCCATACTTCATCACGGTATGTAGGCTATCACACGAAGAAAGGCACCCTACTGAGTAATTAGTAGTGGCGTCAAGGAGGAGATAGCCAAGTGTATTACACCCAATAACTGTAAATTTGTTCTTCTTGGTGTTGAGCCAGAATGGTCTGTCACCAAAGCTCAAGTCAGGAAATTGATATAAGGCTGAGTGATTCAACTGACCATAGCTCGGTACTGAATAATCCTCTGTCGTTGGGTAATCCTCTGTCTTTGTCTTGCTGTTGTAGCACCTGTAAAATATACGGCTGCTTACACGTGCTTGTCCCAAGGACAGGCTAATATCCAGAATCTCATAGGGAATCCAACTATTATAACTTGCATAGTTGCTGATCCCAGATAGAAAATAAGGACTAGAGGTACCATCAATATATAATTCATTGCAATTGATATTGAATTCTTCTGACAGAGAGCAATTTGGGCCAATCCCGAAAGGGTATGGGATGGGAATTCGACCACAGTTCTCTGGGCAGCCGGGCAGAGCAATGGTGTTCTTCAAAGATTCAATTCTTTTGAATTGCATGAAGAGAAGAAGAAAAAGTTGGGTTAGTACATTGCCACCGCAGCTGTGTTGGTACGTACTACTAGGAAGGAGTATCTTTTTGTTTCGTTCATGATATTAGTAGCCATAATAAACGACTATTGCACCATTATTCACTTATAAAATCAGTGATTAAATTATTGAGCGGGGCCCGATCGATTAGAAGACCTGGGTGCAGTCAAATAGTCAATTCGGATGTAAAAGTCTACAAGTTTTAGTGTAGAAAACAATGCACACTCTACAAGTCTACAAGTTGCGACAAACTTTCATTCTCAATGTGACCATGTGGTAAGTGTCTTTTCTAGATCGATGTGACCATGTGGCTCCACCATTGGAGAAAATTCATCCCTATAAACATCGTACGACCGCACAAAAACAATTTGGATTATATAAGTTTTAGTTATCTTCATATATAGCTTCAAATATGAATTACTTGGTTGTCAAATTAATTAATTAATAAATAAATGAATGACCTTATGATTTTTTGCGATGGAAGTGAAATTGATATCGTCATACTAGATATTAATTGTCATGCGAAGCGATAGTGCTGCTATGTCCCAGTACATGAAAGTGAAGTTGAGCATCTGAACTGTGGAACTTTATAATAATTAAGTAATAAAAACTTTAGTGTCTCTAATTTTGGTAATTAGAAAGAAAAACTATTTATCAGTACAAGATTACTATGTGAGTTAAATAATGATCATGTTTTACGGATCCTGAAGTAAGAAGTTACCAATTTAATCTCATAAATAGCTGATAGAGATCAGAAGATTGGACATGACCCACACATATATAAGATGCACCACTTTCTCTCTCAAACTATCTTATTAATTGTAACATCCTGAAAATTGAAAACATAAAATCATAAAGGGCTTAAGTATAAATTATAAATTTTACAATAAGCTAAGTACAAAATCATATAAGATGACTTATCTATTAAAGCACTAAAAATTTTATTTGGATCGTACATTAGTGGATGGAACCTTAGCTGGACTCAATTAAGACATTAAAATAATAAGGTCAAACATTTCCTTTAGAAAATTTTGTTAGAAATTGTTTCTTTATTCGGGGGTAAAACCATTTTTTCTCTCTTTAAAAAGAAGATGGAAGATATAAAATTGATTTTTCCTTCATGGGTGCTGGTACTCTCTCTCTTAGAACCAGTATATTCTTTGGAGTAACGAAAAGAGGGGGAGAAGGGAAAATTGAAGCTAAAAGAGTGAGAGAAGAGGAGAAGAAGAAAGAGGACGATGGAAACTCACAATAAAGGATAGAGTTCGACATTGTCACGGTAAATTGATCACGGGTCAGGTGCGGATGTCGAATTTATTTAGTCCTTCCTTTTAATTACTTGATTGTGTGTTTTATTTTATTTACATAATTTAATTATGTCCAATTGCTATTTGTTCTTGAGATTCTTTTCTTTTATTGCTAAATTGAATTCCTCATTAGAATTACTAAATTCTGAATTTCTTAATAGAGTACATGAATTGAACCCTATTTATAATTGGTTCGTATGGCACCCATGATTAACCAGAAAAATGAGAAACTGAAATATGATATTTGAGTTGTTACTTGCATGTTAGTATAATGATGAATTTAACCTGTGTGAGTCGCCAAGTCATGGCTGCATAATATAGACAACATATATGGTCTGGACTTTGAACAAAACTTGAGTTATGGAACATGCATGTAGAATTTGAGATATACCATAGTATTGAAATTGCAGGACATGCACGAATATTTCACTAAAGCTAAACCTCAACTTATGCACGATACGGCTTGCATGTATGTTGCATGATTTGAACCATGATATATCTATAGATGAACTCTGTTATTTCGTAGGCCTTGTATTAATAGAACATTTTGATTTGCTTGTATATATATAAGGCCTGTTATGTACTTTGGTTAGAATTAAAGCATGAAATTAAGAAAATTTGTTAGGTTTGCATTAAATGAATCTTGGATAGAAATGTGAACATGCCTTGCATTCATAGAACACATTGAATTGCTTGTATATGGAATGTCTTGTATGTACTTTGGTGGGAACTGAAGCATGAAATTTGATGGTCATGTATGTTAGTGTAATAATCTAGAAGTCAATAATACGATAATTTAATTATATAAAGCTTTGTTCATGAATTGAATGATTAATAATATTATCATTTTGTTCTTTGAGTTTTATCGAATTATGGATCATTTCGGCATTCGGATTCGAAATGAGTAGAACTTCATAATATAGATGATAAATACTCTTAATAGTCACTAACCGAGGTAATTAGCAAAGAACACTAATTAACCAATTAAAGGTTAGTATGTGGATTAAATGATGGTTAAAGTTTTACTGACCATAGACAAGGAGTTGTCAATTTAATCACATAGATACATGTTAGAGAACATGGTATTTGACAGACCCGAATGAAACATTATACGGAATTGTGTTCATGTCATTAATGCTTTCATTCAGTGTTAAATTCTAAAGTATGAGGTATTCATCTTTCCTAACTAAGAGATGTGTATGTGTGATTGTTACCTAACGCTATCTGTAAAAAGTAGCTATAACGGTAGCTCTTCGGTATACATAACTTAGCTGAGGTAGTGATGGTCTACCAAAAGTACTATTGTCCCTCGTATTTATTATACGAGTTATAGTGTCACTGGGCCCCTTGATAAAGTAAGATTATCTGTGCACGGTATGATTAAAGAGTTAATCATATTTGATAATTTAACTTAAGATCAAGAAAAGATTAGTTTGCAAGGATGACACATACCTACCTTGAAACTGATCTGATACTATGAGACGAAAGAATTAAACACAAGTAAAATAGTTTACTGGATCGTGATATTGTACAGTACAGCATCATCTGTGTAATTGGATGGTCATGATGCGTTTTGCCAGATGCCTCTCATGATTATAGAAGTTAAAACGGTTTTAATTCTATTTACCAACATAACACAGATCCTATCGGGTCACACCTATAGGAGTTAATCGGAGAATCTTATTGATTGATTATAAATTGATTATGATCAATAATGAGATGGTTTATAATTAATTATACTTGATATAATTATATTATAAATGTCATGTAAAAATGACAAGCAAAAATATTTGTTAATTTATAAACGTGTATGACACGTTGTATAAAAGTTAACCGGTTAATTTATAAACGTATAGGACACATTGTATAAATTACCGAAATCAACAACCGCAAGAAATGTAATTATTCAGAATAATTATACGGATATTAATTGTGTTTGGGGCGAGGGCATTCTGGTCTTTTCAGATTTGTCATTATACGCATGACACGTCACCGATCCCATCCGCAACAAGCACCTCGCTGCAAGCACCTCGCTGCAAGCAGCTGCTTGCAAGCACCTCCCTAACCCTATAAATAGAGGGGTAAGGGTAAGAGAATTCATAAGTTTAAAAAGTTTAAAAAGTCTGAGTTCGATTCGAATTGGTTCGGTTATCGTTCTCTTTCTCGTTCTCTCCCAAATAGTGTTGCGGTTTAAACGAAAGTTATACGTAACAGTTACGTATTATCTTTCGAGTTGTTGAATAGTGTTTGCGGGATTTTGGTGAATAGTGTTTTCCCGAAAGTCGTGATATTTCTATTTTGCCTTTTAGTAAAATCAGAATAACTGCGGGTCGAGAATTCTGCTATTTCGTCTTTTTCTTGTGAATAGTGTTTTTGCGTAATACCGTGTTTTACAGTATTTCTGGCAAAAGAAATAAACCGCTCTCTGGTTAGTCCTGGTGGATAACCTATAGAGGCACCATATGTTTGGTGCTCCGAGAGAAGTCATTGCTCCGAAAGAAGACATTGCTCAGATCCGGTCTTCTCGCTCGGTCTGCATTCCAATTGTAATTTGGAAACAAGCTATAAATGTTATTTATATTTATTTAAATGTTACATAAATATTATTTTAGAAATCAATCGGGGAGTAGATCCTAAGTAGGATTAAAAGATTATGTCAAGGGAAAGACTGAAAAAGGACTTTCCGATGTAACTCTTTTAATCCAAGGGTTAAGTTAAAAGTAAAAATTTTGTTTTACGAACTTTCCCCATACTTAACCTAATCAAAGGGTACAGTAAAACCCAACAATGTAGGCGCCGTATTCGGATAGCACATAGCGATAGCTGTGTAGGCGCCATATTCGGATAGCACATAGCGGTAGCTGTGTAAGTGCCATATTCGAGTAGCGCATAGCGACGGCTGTGTAGGCGCCATATCCGGGTAGCGCATAGTGATATCTATGTAGGCACCATATTCGGATAGCGCATGATATACAAAGGAAAATATTGGAGAATTTCTATACTTGAACAATTGTGCATATTTGAGAATTGTTATATTTTAATAATTGTGCATTCATTACTTCACATGAGCATTTCATCTAAAATTTCGTTTTACCTCATAATATGCCCAACAGATTATTGAACTTTTGTGCTAGCAAATGGGTAATTGCTTGATACTACTCAATGTGAGTTTAGTTCTATTGTTTTGATTTGAGAAATTCTGGCTGGAACTTAAAACCGCACTGGGTGATTTTTATTTTCTCTCATTATTCCATTTTGTGGGTTCCAGAATTTAAGAGCGACGTGGAGCAGCCTCGGGACTAGACAACAGGAGCGTTGGCTGCCATATTGTACATATTTTGGTATAGTCTCTACATATATGTATATTCTAGTTGTACAGTCATTTTGTCACAGCTCTTTATACTTGGACACTTCTCGCTTAGTTTGCCTTTTTGTTCATATTTGCACGGGAAGTTTCTTTTGTAAATGTTCAAGAGAACGTAAAACTTATATATATGTGTGTAGTTTTCAACATGTGTGTATGATGTCTATGTTGAATGACCATATTGTATCTTGGCAGCGTTGAGCATTGGTATTGCCATAACCTCAAGTATTATTGCGCCTTGTAACATTTAGCCGGGTGTGCTGTTGTTAGCCGCTTGACATGAGTGTTATGGCAAGTTGTCTATTATCGCAATGGTGACATTAATTAAATAAAATGAAATGTTTGGTTAATTCAATTGTATCCTTATCGGCCGATTACGAATATTTCTAATTAGTTCTTTCTTGACCCAACTTTCTAAGATGTAATCTAAATCGTATGTTATTTATTCATATACAACAGATTTGGACGTCGGACCTCTAGTAGACGAAAGACAACCAGTAGAACATGAAAGACAAAAAGTAGAACAAGAAAGACAACTAGAAGTAAATGAAAGACAATCAGTAGAAGGTGAAAGACAAACAGTAGACAACTAGTAGCAGATGAAAGACAACTATAAGAACATGAAAAACTACAAGTAGAATATGAATGACAACCAGTACAATGTGAAAGGCAACTAGAAAAAGATGAAATTTAACTAAAAGAATATGAAATAAGACTAGAAGATTATGAAATACAATTAGAAGAAGATGAAATACAACTTATAGAACATGAATGACAACCAGTGCAAGGTGAAAGACATCTACAAGTTGATGAAATATAACTAGAAAAATATTAAATAAAAGTTGAAGACAATGAAATACAACCTGTAGTAAATGCTAGAAAACCAGTAGAACATGAAAGACAACCAGTAGACAACTAGTATAAGATGAAAGACAACAACAAGAAAATAAAAGACAACTAGTACACCATGAATGACAACCAATACAAGGTGAAAGACAACTAGAAGAAGATGAAAGACAATCAGAAGAATATGAAATACAACAAGAAGAACATGAAATACAACCTTCAGTAGACGAAAGACAACTAGTAGAACATGAAAGACAACTATAAGTAAATAAAAGACAACTAGTAGAAGGTGAAAGACAACTAGTGGACAACTAGTAGCAGATGAAAGACAACTACAAGAACATGAAAGACTATAAGTAGAACATGAATGACAACCAGTACAAGGTGAAAGACAACTATAAAAAGATGAAATACAACAAGAAGAATATGAAATACAACTAGAAGAATATGAAATACAATTAGAAGAAGATGAAATACAACCTGTAGAACATGAATGACAACCAGTGCAAGGTGAAAGACATCAACAAGTTGATGAAATACAACTGGAGGAATATTAAATACAAGTTGAAGAAGATGAAATACAACATGTAGTAGACGCTAGAAAACCAGTAGAACATGAAAGACAACTAGTAGACAACTAGTAGAATATGAACGAGAACTAGTAGAAGACGAAAGACCACTAGTAGAACATGAATAACAACCAGTACAAGGTGAATGACAACTACAAGAAGAAAAAATACAAATAGAAGAATATTAAATATAACATGTAGTAGACAAAAGACAACTAGTAGAACATGAAAGAAACTAGAAGAAAATGAAAGACAACTAAAACAAGTTGAAAGACAAGCAGGAGAAGATGAAATATAACTAGAAGAATATGAAATAGAAGAACATGAAATACAACCAGTACTAGACGAAAGACAACCAGTAAAACAGGAAAGACAACAAAGTATAACACGAAATACAACTAGAAGTAAATGAAAGACAACCAGTACAAGGAGAAGGACAGCCAATAGACAATTTGTAGCATATGAAAGACAACTACAAGAACATGAAAGACTATTAGTAGAACATTAAAGACAACCAGTAAAAGGTAAAAGATAACTAGAATAATATATAATACAACTAGAAGAAAATGAAATACAACTGAAAGAGTATTAAATACAAGTTGAAGAACATGAAATACAACTAGTAGACGCTAGAAAACTTGTAGAACATAATAGACAACCAGTAGAAAACTAATAGAAGATGAAAGACAACCAGAAGAAGATGAAAGTAGAAAACTTGTAGAACATAATAGACAACCAGTAGAAAACTAATAGAAGATGAAAGACAACCAGAAGAAGATGAAAGACTACTAGTAGAACATGAATAACAACAGTAGAAGGTGAAAGACAACTACAAGAAGATTAAATACAACTAGAAGAATATGAAATACAATTAGAAGAACATGAAATACAACCTGTGGCATACGAAAGACAACCAATAGAACATTAATGACAACAAGTAGAACATGAAAAACAACTACAAGAATATGAAAGAGTAATACATGAATGACAAACAGTACAACGTGAAAGAAGAAGAATATGAAATACAACTATAAGGAGATGAAATACTACCTGTAGAACATGAATGACAACCAGTACAAGGTGAAAGACAACTTTCAGAATAATAAATACAACTAGTAGAATATGAAATAAAACTAGAAGAAGATGAAATACAACTAGCAGAACATGAAAGACAAGCTGTACAAGGTGAAAGATAACTACATGAAGATGAAATCCAACAAGAAGAATATGAAATACACCTAGAAGAATATGAAAGCCAACCAGTAGAACATGAAAGACAATAGTACAAGGTGAAAGACAACTAGAAGAAAATGAAATACATCTAGAAGAATATTACAACTTGAAGAAGATGCAACACAACCTGTAGTAGACGATTGAAAACAAGTAGAACATGAAAGCCAACCAATAGAAAACTAGCATAAGGAGAAAGACAACTAGAAGAACATGAAAGGCTACTAGTACATTAATAATGACAACTAGTACAAGGTGAAAGACATCTACAAGAAGATGAAATACAATTAGAAGAATATAAATACAACAACTATAACATGAAAGACAACTTGAATTAAATGAAAGACAACCAGAAGAAGGTGAAAGACAACCAGTAGACAACAAGTAGTAGATGAAAGACAACTACAAGAACATGAAAGACTACAAGTAGACCATGAATAACAACCAGTACAAGGTGAAATACAAGTAGAAGAAAATGAAATACAACTAGAAGAGGATGAAATACACCCAGTAGAATATGAAAGACAACTAGTACAAGGTGAAAGACAACTTTAAGAAGATTAAATACAACTAGAAAAATATGAAATACACTTAGAAGAAGATGAAAGACAACCAGTAGAACATGAAATACAACTAAACAAGGTGAAAGACAACTAGAAGAAAATGAAATACATCTAGAAGAATATGAAATACAACTTGAAGAAGATAAAATACAACCTGTAGTAGACGATAGAAAACCAGTTGAACATGAAAGACAACCAGTAGAAAACTAATATAAGATGAAAGACAACTAGAAGAACATGAAAGACTACTAGTACAACAAGAATGACAACCAGTACAAGGTGAAAGACAACTACAAGAAGATGAAATAGAATTAGAAGAATATAAATACAACTTGAATTAAATGAATGACAACCAGAAGAAGGTGAAAGACAACCAGTAGACAACTAGTAGCAGATGAAAGACAACTACAAGAACATGAAAAACTACAAGTAGACTATGAATGACAACCAGTACAAGGTGAAATACAAGTAGAAGAAAATGAAATACAACTAGAAGAGGATGAAATACACCCAGTAGAATATGAAATAAAATTAGAAGAACATGAAATACAACATGTAGTACACGAAAGACAACCAATAGAACATTAATGACTACAACTAGAACCTGAAAGACAACTACAAGAACATGAAATACTACAAGTAGTACATGAATGACAAATAGTACAACGTGAAAGAAACTAGAAGAATATGAAATATAACTATAAGAATATGAAATACTACCTGTAGAACATGAATGACAACCAGTAACGTTGAAAAACAACTTTAAGAATATTTAATACAACTAGAAGAATATGAAATAAAACTAGAAGAAAATGAAATACAACCAGTAGAACATGAAAGACACAGTACAAGGTGAAAGATAACCACAGGAAGATGAAATCGAACAAGAAGAATATGAAATACACCTAGAAGAATATGAAAGACAACCAGTAGAACATGAAAGACAACAGTACAAGGTGAAAGACAACTAGAAGAAAATGAAATACATCTAGAAGAATATTACAACTTGAAGAAGATGCAATACAACCTGTAGTAGACGATAGAAAACCAGTAGAACATGAAAGACAACCAGTACAAATCTAGTATAAGGAGAAAAGACAACTGGAAGAACATGAAAGGCTACTAGTACATCAAGAATAACAACCCGTACAAGGTGAAAAACAACTTCAAGAAGATGAAATACAAATAGAAGAATATAAATACAACGACTAGAACATGAAAGACAACTTGAATTAAATGAAAGACAACCAGAATAAGGTGAAAGACTACCAGTAAACAACTAGTAGCAGATGAAAAACAACTACAAGAGTATGAAAGGCTACAAGTAGACCATGAATGACAACCAGTACACGATGAAATACAACTAGAAGAAAATGAAATACAACTACAAGAGGATAAAAGAAAAGCAGAAGAACATGAAAGACTACTAGTAGAACAGGAATGACAATCTATACAAGGTGAAAGACAACTACAAGAAGATGAAATACAACTAGAATAGTATGAAATACTACTAGTAGAACATGAATAACAACCAGTACAATGTGAAGTACAACTAGAAGAACATGAAATACAACTTGTAGTAGACGAAAGACAACTATAAGAACATTAAATACAACAAGTAGAACATCAAAGACAACTAGAAGTAAATGAAAGACTATCAGTAGGAGGTGAAAGACAATCAGTAGACAACTAGTAGCAAATGAAAGACAACTACAAGAACATGAAAGACAACAAGTAGAACATGAATGACAACCAGTAGAAGTTGAAAGATAACTACAGGAAAATGAAATACAACTAGAAGAATATGAAATACAATTTGAAGAACATGAAGTACAACCTGTAGTAGACGATACAAAACCAGTAAAACATGAAAGACAACTAGTAGAAACAAGTAAAAGAAGAAATACAACCAGAAGAAGATGAAATACTACCAATAGAACATGAATGACAATCAGTACAAGGTGAAAGACAACTACAATAAGATGAAATACAACAAGAAGAATATGAAATACAACTAGAAGAAGATGAAAGACTAGTAGAACATGAATGACAACCAGTACAAGGTGAAATACAATAAGAAGAAAATGAAAAACAACTAGAATATATGTTATACAACTAGAATATGAAATACAACTAGAAGAATATGAAATACAACTAGAAGAACATCAAATACAACCTGTTGGAGATGAAAGACAACCAATAGAACATGAAATACAACAAGTAGAAAATGAAAAACAACTGAAAGTACGTGAAACACAACCAGTAAAAGGTGAAACACAACCAGTAGACAACTAGTGGCGGATGAAAGAAAACTACGAGAATATGAAAGACTACAAAGTAGATCGTGAATGACAACCAGTACAAAGTGAAAGACAAGTAGAAGAAAATAAAATGCACCCTGTGAAATATGAAAGACAACTAGAACAAGGTGAAAGACAACTTGAAGAAGATTAAATACAACTAGAAGAACATGAAATACACCTATTATAGCCTTTCATGTTCTTGTAGTTGTCTTTCATCTGCTACTAATTGTCTATTTTTCTTGTTGTATTTCATGAAAATTCTTCTTGTTGTATTAAATACAACCAGTAATTAATGAAGATCTATTGTTGGTTATCCATACTGCTTTATCGTGTAAAGGCAAGATTATTCAAAAATTTGAGAAATGAAGTTACTTTGTCTTGCTCCCATTTTTCCTATTTTGAAACCCCTGCAACTAGATGTAGAATATATATTATATTAATTTATTTTCATTTACTCTAATATCTTATAAAAGTAATAATTTCCTAATTTTTGAGTAGGCTAAATTATCCATATCATGAAGTCTTCCAAAAATAATATCCCACCCCGAACTCCAACAAAATGAAACAACTTTACATGCAAATATAATCGTTTGTAGTTCACACAATTTGCTCATTGATAGTCATGGATATGTTGTGTGAACATAAATTATTTATTTTTACATATTTGGTATGTTGAAACTTAAAACATGTATCATTATCACGTGTAAAATATGTTCAGAAGTCTTTCCAATTTGGTCACTAAAATACTGTCATCCACATTCAGATTCATTTGTGTTAGTTCTTCATGAATTAAGATTCTGATGCGGTTTCATGATTGTAACTAAAACATGCAAAAGTAGTGTCTTTGAGACCCAATTCCATGATTCGTTCGTACAAAAAAAAAAAGGAAATTAGTGCAAGTTTCACGTTAAAGTAGTGTCACTGAGACCCAAATGCATGATTTCTAACACCTCAAACTGTTTAATTTGTGTAACGAGAACATTACATTTACTTTTCTAAGGTCTGGCAAAAATATAAACACAAACCAGGAGATTTATAAATTAACCATCCATATTTACATCTCTTTAGTTGTACCACATTTATTATATATAGTCTAACTAGTTAAAAGCAAGTTCTTTATGCAGAATAGTTGTTTTACTTTCCTACAAAGAATACTAGAACCAAGCATGACAGTACCAGAATAATGTGTTATATTGCATAAAACCAAGCATGATGGTACCAGAATATTTATTAAAGAGTCTAGTCTGTTGTCTCTCCCTTTCTGACCTCCCCTCCATTCTCTACTCTCAATTAGAGCACAAAATAATGTGTTCATTATCATTCATTTTCTTTTCTTAGACCTCAAATTCTAATACTATTTAAGAGTCAAACTCATGCTTCAATTCCAAAATATGATGAAAATCTCAGATTGTCCCCAATTTTCTTGGTGAAAGTTGGGTAGAACAATTTCACTAAAAATACTGGTTCTGATTTGGGATATAATACATCTCAACACCTTGACTCACTTGTCAAAAATTACAACAAAAATGATACACATAATAATTTGCCTCTACATAAAAGAAACCATCTATCTCCATCAAAATCTCTCTTGCTCTCATGTGTTAATAGCATGTAAAAGAGAATAGATCAATTGTTATGATAAAATCTAAGAGAAAACAAACATATCTTTTTCGGAAGAAAGCATTCTCTTTGCTGCAGCTGTACCGACAATTCTTTCAAGCTACATAAAAGGTGAAATTATAGTTGGATTTAGATTATGGTCCCAAATAGTAGTCTGGAAAATAGCAATACCAGCTTCTGGTACAATCTTAGATTCACATGGATCAAGGTAGCGGCATCACTTCACTATTACAATAGTCTTTTCATACATACTTAAATTGTAACTTTTTTAGTAGCATAATTGAGATTGATTGATGCAAAATTTTGATTAGAATTGATGCTTAATTAAAAAACTGAAGTTCATTTGAGACATTTTGAACAAAGTGGGTCTTTTTGGTAATTTAAAAAAAAAAAAAACAAGAGTGAGGCTATGGTACTATGCATAGCGCAGATTGGTCCGTACTACGGATCAATATTTTCAATTTTAAAGTTCAAATATTCGATCTGAACCGTTCAACATGATTTACATATGAAAATGTACTTGCATATTAAATTTATATTTTTTTTTTGTTTTGAAAACTCAGTAGAGGCTACTGTGATTGAAATTTTATATTTTTTTTTAATCCTTTTTTACTATTTATTTAGATAGTAGAAATTCACTACTTAATGGTCTAGAAGTTTTAGATCAAATGATTCTCTACATATCTAAAAAAATAGTAAAAAAAATCTAAAAAAATGTAATATTTGATCTACAAGTACATTATAATATGGAGATCATGTTGAACAGTTAAGATCGATTGTTTGAACTTTGAAACATGAAGATATTGATCAATAGTACAGACCAATATGAGTTATGCATTACTTGTGCAAGACAATTCAACTGTTTACCTTTAAAAGGTCAAAGCGAGAGAAGAGGACATTGCAGATCATATTTCTCGATGCATCAAGCATGTTTATTATCTAAAAAAAATTGTACAAATCAGTGATCAATGAGATGAGATCTTTATTAAAGAAATAGTTTTGAGTTAAGTACCAACCTCAGGATAAAGTTCCTTCCTCTCAGGCAGGGAATAAATGATCAAATTCTGGATTCCTCGAATCTGCATGAGATATTTGTAAATAAACAAAAGATTAGTTGATATCAAACTCAAGAAGAAATAATGACAGACTCTTATAGAGAATCTTAACAGTACTGTATCAGTACACCGCTGTCATAACTTTTTTAAGGGGGGATTTCATGTATACCCCTTAAAAACCTTGAAATTACGTATTTCCCCCTCTAAAATTCATAATATCATATTTAACCCTTCTAAATTTAAAAACCTCACAAATTCATAATACCATATTGACAAATTACAATGAATGTTATCCTATTTGCATCCTAAATGTTGATATATTTGCAAAAAATGCCAAACTGCTAAACCAACTGTTTATCAATCAACAAGCTGACTATTGCCCTTATCCTTCACATTACTCAGCAAACAAGTCAGGAACTTAAGTTCAACAAAAATTTATAATCAATATTCAAATTATCGACTGGAAATTAGTTCAATTTGTCTAAAGGAATCACAAAAACCACAGGAAAAATTATCAAGATTTAATGGAATAATAAAGCGGTGCCCTCATGGTAATGTAAATTATCACAAAATTGACGGGTATTAGTGAAAATGTGACAAACATGGGACATTTTGTGAAATGGCCCAACCACCCAAAAGATATGATAAAGAGATAATGTATAAGCTTATAAGCAAAGCATAACCTTGTATCTATGGTAAAAATGAGCTCTCTCGGTGTATAGCATTATTTTCCTCTTTCCTTCAAAAAACCAAACTCGTGCACGGGATATATCACTCTGTTTTGTGTACCTAGAGAAAATTAAAAAATTAGAATACAATCATGATGCTTTAATACCAGTTTCCTTTGGGTCCAAAGCACAGGTATGAAACAGAAAGTATTAACATTTCTATTCAGAAGATTTGAAATTTGACCTAAACAACCAAACTTTGCCATCTCCCCAAACTTTTAAGTAGAAAGAAAATTACCAGTACCCTAAGGATATATATACCATGAGTGAGACTATGGTACCATGCATAGCGCAGATTGGTCCGTAATATGGATCAACATCTTTGTTTTTAAAGTCCAAACAGTCAATCTGAACGGTTCAATATGATCTCCGTGTGATAATGTACTTGCAGACTAAATTTTACATTTTTTTATTATCTGTTACTCTTTTTTAGATAGGTGGAAAAAATTCAACTTTAGAATGGTCCAGAATTTTTAGATCAAGTGATATTCTACCTTATTCTACCTATCTAAAAAAATAGTAAAGAATTCTAAAAATGTAAATTTGATCTACAAGTACATTTTCTTATGAAGTTATGTTGAACGGTTCAGATCGACTGTTTGAACTTTGAAAATAGAGATATTGATCCATAGTACAGACCTAGAGATATTGATCCATAGTACAGACCAATATGTGCTATGTATAGTACCAGAGACTTACTCTATCTACCACATCAATACTAATAGATGGTTCTGAGAAATGCACTTACTCCCCAAGCAAGCAGAAGGAAGCATTCTGAGACTTCAAAAAATTGCGAATTCTAACAAACTCAAAATAGGAACTTATAAATATCATGATTCCACCCTGAACAAAAAAAAACAAAAAGGTGTTCACATTCCAATAGAAACAAGAACTAACAAATATCAAATATGAAGACTATTAAGTCTTAGATATACCTCGATTGAATCCCTAATCTTTGGGAAAACCTGCACCAGACCATGGAAAATATTTAATTCATGAGTAGACACCAAGGAAAAAGAATACCAAAATTCAACAATGAAATCAAATATCTTGGTTCAGAAAAAAAGTTGGATAAATACCTAAACAATAGGTAATTAAGGAGAAATTTGGCAATAAAACAAAGAAAATACACCATACTGAAACTAACATCAAGCCTACAAGGACTTTGCTGCCATTAGTAATAACAGATGATTTTTTAATTGCAAATTTGTATCTTAGAGAGCAGAAAATGAAATTGCAGAACAATTTGAGCCACTATTTTGGAAGCAATCAAAGCGAATATTTGGATAATATTAATGAATCCTGGTTTAATATTTAAGTTTGTGGTATGTGATCAGATAAGAGAGCACATTGCAAATAAAACTTTTTAGGAAATTTTTAGTAAAACTTGAGCATATACCTACTAAGTAAACATTAGACTCGTAAGTAAAAATTCATCTTCTGCATCAAAATATAAACGCAACATACATTACCTTCTTACAAAAGTAATCTAGGCGAGCATCATCAGCATCGATAATCGAGGAAGGATTAAACCTTTCATAAATCTGTTCAGTAAATGAGGGGAAGGGGATAGAGAGAGAGATGAGAAAGTTTGAGGACAAAAGGAAAAAAAAAAAAAAAGCATGTATTCTAAGAAGAAAAAAAAATTTGAACAGGTCCCAGAACTTGTGCCAGAGAGAGAGAGAGAAAGAGACCTGCTGTACTTGAAGCAATATTTTAGGGAGAACACCTTTATATTCAGAGACAAGCTTAGCCTGAAGAAAAATTATAATCAAACCAAAAGATTGTGACTATTACATAAAATATTAAACCGAATCGGCACAGTGACTGGTATGACTCATTACCATGCTGGTGCTACTGGTATACTACTGACAATTCTTGTTTGAAGCAAAGGAGATTGGCATACCTTGCCTTGATAACTGACGCACAGTCTATTGAACAGAGCATTTATATCTGTATCAGGAAGAAATCAATTATACCAATGTAATTCAAAATAGGGAAAATATTATATACAAAACGAAATAGTAGTAAGATAACTTTCTTGCAAAAATTCCAGTAGGTTTAAACGGAGACAACCTATCAGTCACAGTACCAAACTGTATTGGTCCCATAATAGTTTAGTGTGGTACAGTTACTGGTTGATACAGTAATCCTGCTGCAAACCTAACAAGATAGAGAATTCTGATACCTGGGTTAAGATGAGAACCCAAAAGGATAGTTTGCCTATAAAACTGAGCTTGGCCATCCAAGTACCTAACCATTAAAAAAAAGGGACAAAGAACACCAGTTTTTAACCGAAGTCATAGAGATTTATAAGTAATTAATAACTATGCATCCATATAATCTTTAGTGCACTTCAATGAATCGTACCAAAATACCAAATTTGGAAACAACAGAAAAAAGATTTCCTCTTTGCAATCAACAACTGACATTTTCTAAGTTCACATCTCAAAAAAACAAAAAGACATTTTCTAAGTTCATTGCATACGTATCAAATGTCAAGACCAGAGTCCAGTCAAGAAAAAAAAAATTACTAGTGTGCCTCAAAATTTTCATATTAAATCAAACATTATTGCTCATGTTTAATTCACAACTAGAATCAAAACATTTATAACACTAACATCTTAAAAATTGACTAGCTTAATTCGAGGCTAAGCAAAAAAGGCTCATTAAAGGGAGAATATTGTCAATATTTAACAGAATAAACCTTTTTCCGTTACACTGGTTTGGTGTAATTTGCAAATGTCTCACTAATGCGGGTATTAGTTGTGAATTAAAGAAGCTAGGTGCCAGTTGCTAATCAAGTGATATAATGGGTGTAATTTGCACAAAACTCAAAATCATACCAGTATTGCACTAACCAAACAAAGGAAAACTTAGCCAAGAAATATGAGTGAAAAAAAAGAGAAATCAACATACCATGGTCTAATGCGCATAATGTCAGTTCCATGTTGTTTCGATGGCGTCCGATTCAGATGGTCAAATACGGTATTGACATGTGTCCAGTTCTGCCAGATTATCAAAGTACCACTTATGCTAAGATCTACTATATATGAAAAATAAATGGAGAGGATTTGTTTGTTAGCTTACAAACCTGCATGACTATCACATCAGCATGATCAATGACCAGTACCTGGAAATAAAAAAATAGACATTAGTACAAGCACCCCATGTTAGCACCCACCCACAAACAAATACACACATACAGAGTGTGTGTGTGAGAGAGAGAGAGAGAGCACCTCAATGGATGACAAATAATCTACATCCTTCTCCTTGTCAAACTCAGTCTCTCCAATTTTCTAGCAGGATTTAAAAAAATATGTAAGAGAATCCATATCGGTCATTAAAAGTAGAAGAAAAAAAACAATAATCGTAATCAAAGTGAAGTCCTTCGTGTATTATGTTCAATAAAAAAAAACAAGTACAGTCAGTCCATTCCATTTTTACTGGGGCTAATTCAAGAAGGATAAAGAAGGCAGAAAACTTACAGTGACTAAACCAAGAGGAGATGCAACAATAATGTCAGATGTATAAAAATCACTGTACAGTTTCATGGTTCTCCTGAAATGGTAAATATATTAAATCACTGTACAGTTGTCATATCCTACCAAGTGATCAAGATAAGTAATTTAAAATACAAAAAGTTTTACTTCGTAAATTTTATCCCAAGCATGAAATGGTCATTATTATTTCCACCAAATAAAGTCCGAAAATCTGCTGGTTTTGAACGGCCTTGAGAACTTGAATCGTTTTTATCTTTTTCTTCATCGTCAATTGCTCCAAACTCATCTGTAAAACGATCAAGATGCTCCACATTATCCTATACAAAACAAGAATAACTATATGAAAATACATCAAGCCCTCAACGCATGGGATGCTTAGGAAAACTGATAGTCTGTAAGGCACAATTTAATGAGTAGAACTAGGGTGCTTTTAAGCTCACCAAGTCTTTTGGTAAGCTTAACTCCGGAATTTATCGGATGACTTCAAACGACGAATCCAAACCGTTGAAAGTGATCTACTTCACGAGTGATGCATTTACATATCAAATTTGTAAATTTTCGACTTAATTTAGTATGAAGTCAAGCGGTCAAAAAAGAAGATTTATAAGTAAATGTTAATGCGTTCATTTTCATCATTTTTTTTACGACTTGACTTTATACTTAATTAATTTGAAATTTGATAAATTTTGCATGTAAACGCATCAATTTTGAAGTAGATCGGTTTCAACAGTTTCGATTGTAGTTTGAAGTCAATCTGATAGGCTTTGAAGTTAAGCTCACAAAGGAATTGGTGAGCTTAAGAACACCCTAGTTCTACTCCAATTTAATGTCATCCATTCAGAAGATCCTGAGTTCAATCACAATCATTCACCCACACAAAGCGAATTGTTTTTTTTTTTAAGGTTAGTGACATGAATGCCTACTAACGATTGTATTAATAATCGAAAAAATATTTACAACACTTGAGTAAAAAACTTTATTCCAGAAAATAAGTTTCTATTCTTCTCTACTCTAAGTCTAAACCCTCTCTATTATACTCTACGCTAGAATAAGAATCTTTTTTTCCAGATCTACATCCTTCTTATTCCCTTAATCCTCCCAAAATCTGAGAAATGTAATCCTATTCTCCTATTCTAACAGATCTACTCTCTTTATTCCCTCTATCATCCTATTCTCCTATTTTCACAAGGCGAATTGTTGAAGCACTGTAAAAAGCTCGGAGAGAGAAACTAACCTTGTTTGTGAGTGGGGTAAGTTGGATTAACCTCAAGACAACTCGCAGAGCAATACTTCTCAATGGCAATAAAAGTAGAACCTATGCAACATAAAACACTTAACAAGCTCAGCACATAAAAATGTAATAGCATCAACAACAAAATGACTTAACAGCAAATAAGAAAAGAACATATGCAACATAAAACATTTGATAATCTCATCACTTAAACATATTTCCATATCATCAACAAGCCTAATTTTGACCTATGTGTGACAACCAGGGTAATGATTGGTGCTCTTGACCCACAGACAGGTCAGGACCCCACCTGGCCAGATTCAACTCAATTTATTTGTTCTTGATTTATTATTACTTTTCAAGCAAAAGCCTAACTCAAAATCTTCATTTAGAAAATATATAAATATCTATCACGCCGACCAATCTAACCCTGACCGCACTCCTGCTTTAGAATGACTTGCTGGGTCAAGAAATTAGCTATGGTTCAGCATTTTTGACTACTTGCTGGTCAGGCTAGCTATATTTTTTTATATCTAAAATAAAAAGCTTTACCTGCCAAAACCCACACCAACCCTATCCAATGCCGCTCATAGAACCAATCATACTCACTTATAAAGATGAAATTGCCTGAATGAGGCTGAAATAGGGTAAAGATTTCAACAGAGCAGTTTTGGCTTCATGCAGCACACGGACTATATGATCAAAACAGCACTGCATATGGTCTGTGCTCTCCATAAAGCCAAAACTGCTCTGTTAAAATCTTTACCATTAAAATAATTAAATCCAAAAAGGCACCTTTGGGCGGGTGAAACCTTGATCCACGTAAGCATCACTTGCAAGAACTTCTTCCTTTCCACCTTCTAGCTTGTTGAGCTTTGTATCATTTTTAATCACAAGTTCCCTGGTCCTATATACATGATTCAACTGCCAAAATTCAAAAAATATTGCCATATAAATAATTTAGTAAAAGTCACATATTATGTCATGGTTGAGTGATAAAAAAGGTAAGGTAAGATAGAGAGAGTTTGAGCATACAGTGTGTAGGAGATATGCATCCATAATAAATGAATCTTCTTCTCCTCCTTTCATATAAAACGGTTTCTTGTTGCAATGCATAATATCTCGGTACGTACTAACTGTAGAAAAGAGAATAAGACTAAAAACTAATCTCAAAATATATTATCCATTTATTTGAAGGGGTTTTGTCAAACTTACAAAGTGAAAAGAAGAAATTTCCCTTGATGAATTAATATCACTGGGAGCAGAGGTTTTATTAATATTTATCCAATGTTTATATATTTTCTCCTTGAGAGAAGAAGCCATATCCGTTCGAGGTTCCTACAAAAATGGTAATCGTCAAAATAGATGGAGCTATTAGTGTATAGTCAGCGTAATTTGTCATAATATATGCACAAAGATTATAATTTAATAGATTTGCACTAAAAGCCCCTATATGTCAGAAGTATATAAACTAAATTTTTTTATTTGAAAAAAAAATAAGATGTTTGAGATATTTAAAAAAAATAAAACATCAGAAAAAAAAAAATGGCAATAATTTGACAGGAAAATTATAATGATGAAAATGATTGTCATACATGTCCCAATAATACCTTAAGCTAAGACAACTACAATCCCATGCGCTGATACTAAAGCATGGCCTCAATAAATCTATATAAAAGCATTGCCCATTGCCAGTAAGTAGTGCTCTTAGTATTTCAATTAAAAAAAATAGATTTTAAGGTATCAAATAAATCTGTTGAAGACGTTACTGTTTTGAACTTATGTTTTAACATAAAGGGCCCCTTTGCATATCTAGTACAACAGGGTAACTTACTAATTACATCTTACAAATTTGGGGCTTTGTTTTTCATCCATTTTCAAAATTAAATCAAAGCATCCTTAACTAATACCTTTGAGATAGGTTCTCCAGTGCCCACCCATTTTGACAATGGTATATCATTTTCTGGCATCTCCCATTTAAATTTCCACTTTGGGTCCTTTAATTTATCAACCTCTTCTTTCGTTAGACTACGTGCCAAGTGATTATTGAAAGAACTGCAAAATAATGGTCCATTAGTTCTTACAATAAAACAACTGATATAAAAATTACTATAATAGCCCTTATGCCCTTATACCAACTTTGATGTCAGCTAGGATGGAAGTGAATCGGTGGAATCGAACCAATGTCTTATCCAGTCAAATATGCAGTAGAAATACTTCGATGTGACATGAATCTCAAAAAAAAATTCTAGCTCCAGAATTTGGCCCGTAATTTACTTCATTACACTGGAAATAAATTACTTAAAATAGTAAATTTTACAATCTAAAACAAACCTTGAGGTTTCTTTGTCATTGCCATCACCATAGCTCTCTGAGTAGTCTTCTATTGATTCGTCATCTCCATTCTCCATGATTTCTTCGGCATAGTTTTCATCGGGATCTGACGGACCAGATCCATTGCCCGATTCTAATAAATAGGAAAATTAGTTCTCAGATTGACCTCATATGCAACATGTAATCAAGCCATCTAGTGAATAGTTTGAGCAGTCTTAAAAGTAGCTCCTTACAAACATAGTAAAATGATTATACCTTGTTCGTCAGAATATTCTCCT
Organism: Carex parvula; assembly: GCA_025461045.1. Taxonomy (NCBI): domain Eukaryota; kingdom Viridiplantae; phylum Streptophyta; class Magnoliopsida; order Poales; family Cyperaceae; genus Carex; species Carex parvula. The sequence goes on along the minus strand of JAJGRW010000413.1, from coordinate 623,200 downwards.
TCAGACAAACTATCATTTGCTGATTTGAAATCGTCTTGTTCTTCATCAGAACTGCTTAACCCCGATTGCTCTCTTTGCCTTCATTGAGGACAAGTTTGAATACATTACATTTTGTAATTTATATTATTTTTGGGCTTCTAAAAGCATATATATTTTTTTTACCTCTTCCTATACATGGCTGCAAGCTTTGGATTGCCCGAACCCAAAGCATCTAATAAATTGAGCACAGAAGAATCGCCTCCAGAGGAACCATGCTCTACAGGTATGCTATCTAAGTTCTCTTCAAAAGAGCATCCTAGAAAATGCAAAGACAAAAATAATACAAACTATTGCCTTGAGCACAAGATTGTACCAAACTTAACACAGACATCAAATTATAATACTTAAAACTATGTATTCAGGGACTGGTACCAAACAGTTGGTAACTTTTCCTATCAGTTGCTGATTTCAATGAAATCGATGGGTTTTTTACCCACTTTTATCAATAGAAAAAAACAGACATCTGATTGTCAGTTCACCTATTCAAACACAAGTCAATCTCAAATAATAATTCCCGTTATGGGTCCCTATCAATAATGGTCTCTATTATGATTTTTTTAACTCGGATTCGAACAATAATAAAATTTGCCTCTATGACATTTTCCATGGTTGTTTTATAAGCAATTAGAGAAATGTTTGAACCTCACCTGATGAAGAAGGAGAAGAAGCTTCCACAGGTTGTTTGTCTTTCACATGATTCTTTCTTTTAACATTTCCTTTCTTATCTATTCTCTCTGCTGGCGGGCCAGGTTTATGACTGGTTTTTGGCCTCTTGATATCTGCAATATAACAAGCATTCCTTACTCAATAGCGGACAGGAGCTAAATTTTGTAAGTTTGTCCATTAAAATTTGTAATTTTTGTATGTATCAATACTTTTTAACTTATTTTTTTTAGGGAGAAATGTGGACATATACCCACCAATTTCAATTACTGAAACCAAAAAGTATATGGATACTGGTACCAGTCCATAGAGTACATATCAATGGACGGGTACCAGTGGTTTGGTACTAGTGCAATTATACTGCACTAAAATTTCTGGTCCCTAAAGCAATTAGTGACTACAGTACTACTGAATGAGGCTGCCTAAAGCAATTAGCTTTTCTTATAAGTCAAATGACACTACACTAAAATTAAAAATTCTGGTCCCCAATCTCAGTTTTATAGTTCCTCCCCCGGATAGCAGATACCACAATACCACTAAAATTCCTTTGTTCTATGATTTTCGTCCTCTTAAATTGAATTTGGCCAAAGCAATTAGTGAGTACAGTACAGTACAGTACCGGCGAGTGAGGTTCCTAGAGACATATGTAATGCAGTCAACCAAGTAATGCTAACCTTTCTTTTTGGAGAGCGTGCGTGGCTTCTTCCCCATGAGCGACTTGGTACGATGCTATTTCCGGTAATTGGGAAGAGGGTTTTAGCGTTTCTCTGATGTTTGGAGGGCAATTGGGAACAACTTTAGTCTTCTATGTCTTTTCTAGTTTTCCTATTATGATACAGAACCAGAAACTTATAAATAACCGACACTTCCTCTACAACTTTAGCCGTCGGATCTCCACATAGATTCGCGCTATGCTTACTACGGAGAGGCGGCCAGAGAGAGGAGAGTCCAACGAGAGAGAGGAAGGGAGAGAGATGAGAAACTAGGGTTTATCAAACGGAAAAGGAGGGCTTTTCCGATTTTCCCGTTCCGTCTAATTTCGGGTAAAGATTTAAACAGAGGCTTTTTTACTTAAGGCAGCGCAAAAACCATATGTAGTACAGTTTTTATTTTATAGTCCGTGCGCTGCATGAAGTTAACCTTGCTCTGCTAAAATATTTACCCCTAATTTCATCCGCGTTCCAACATAGCGCGAATATTGACGAAGATCTGACGGTTCAGAGGATGAGAAGCATATTGCGTTAGCCGTCCTCTATTCAATAAAATATATATTTTTTTAGTGTGAAGTATATTTATTGTTTTAATTAAATAAATGCTTTATTAATATGGAGCAAATTATAAAATTTATTTAATTTACCAAAAATTACATATAAATTTTAAAAAAAAAATAACCATGTAAGGAGCTTAGCGATCTTTGATTTCCTATTATATTTATCATTGTGTGAGTCAAGTCGTGATCATGTGTCGTAACTAGTTATATTTGATTATGTTTAATTATTATTTATTTAAATACTATTTAGAGGAAAAAAATCAAAATGTCAAAAAAAAATAAACTTATAAAAAAAATACATAATTTTAAACGTTATCACTTGATCATATACCATGACTCGTGTGTCATGTATTATTTGTGTTATGATCAAGCTAATTCGCATATTGTGTCGTGACATGTCTTTTTTACATAGAAAATGAATCACGACACACGAATGAATACAGACGTGACACACGAGTCACGACACACATACCATTTTCTTAAAATATAGTTGCAGAAAAAAATTAGTAACTACAGTGCCACCGAATGAGGTTCCTTCCAAGGCTAACTATTATCTTTGGAGAGCACGTGTGGCTTATTTGTGAGCGAGTTGGAATATATTCAAAGCGTGGGAACTAGTTTGTTGTAGCTAGGGCTGTCAAAAAAGCTCGGAGCTCGTAGATCGCTCGTGACTCGCCTTTGGCTCGATCGGTAACAGCTCGTTCGATAGTGGACCGAGCTGTTAACGAGCCAGCTCGCTACCAGCTCGGGCCAGAATTAACAAGCTGAGCTAAGGGGCAGCTCAGACCGAGCCAGCTCGGCCCATAACGAGCTATACTGTAGATGTTGAATTACAAATTTTAATGGCCCAAACGCCCAATAGTGATCGTTCAGCCTTTTAGGGTTTAGGCAGCGCCTCATCTCCACTACTCAAGTCTCTCATCTCCCTCTCTTCCTTCTTCTAGCGAAAAAGCTCTCTCTCTCTCTCTCTCTCTCTCTCTCTCTCTCTCTCTCTTTGATTTTCGCTGAGCACATCTCTACTCTCTCTCTCTTTGATTTCCTCGCTGAACACCCCCCCTTCTCTTTGGTTTCTCTGCCGTCGCTGCTCTCTCTAACCCGCGGACAGAGGAGACCCGAACCCGATAACCCCGCCCCTTTTCACTCTCTTCTTTCTCCGATCACCCCTCTCTCGGCCTACTTCACTTGGGTGCTGCGATTTTACCAGAACCCGAAGGTAGTGCTGCGATTTTACTGTGCTGTTGTGCTATTGCTTGTGGTGCTTGGTGCTGTTGCTGTTGTGCTGCGATTTGTGCTTGCGATTTGTGCTGTTGCTGTTGTGCTTGCGATTTGTGCTGTTGCTGTTGTGCTTGTGTTGCTGGTGTTGTTGGTGCCGACTCTCTTACCAGGTAAGGGTAACCCTTTCCTTTTGTTCTTTGGCATTTGCCGTGTGGCTTGTGATCTGTGGCCTTCGTGCCGTCTAAAGCTTCAGTTTTTCTCTTCACCTTCAGTTTTTTTTTTCCCCTTTTTTGATCAAGAGTCAAGGGTTCCAGACTTAAGCTACTAAAGCTGCCGAGTGCATTTATTTTTAGGTCTATTATTGTTTTGATTGCTTACATGCGTGATAAGTTGGCTGTGCTGAATCAGGGCTTGCTTGCTTAAAAAATCACTCTTTGAAACTCTTGAATTTCTGCTTGAAAGTTTGGACAATTATACCTTATCTGGTTCAAACCCGATTACCACTTGTACCTCTCATTTACCCTTTTGATGATTGTACCTAGTGGGAAATGCACTGTACCAGTGCCAAATGACCCCCTTGTAAAGAATAGAGTCATACTGTATGAGAGTAGCTATTTCAACTAGATTGTACCTAATTGGCAGTGCAACTAGATTAGTTCTAGTTGTGTCATTCTTTTATTAATTTGTTTGGTACACAATTTCAACTGGTACAACAATTTCAACTAGATTAGTTCCAGGCTTCCAGCTTTGATTAGTCTAACTTCTGTTTCAAATGGACAGCAGTGCTTTTTATTAATTTGTTTTTCTTCTTTTGGAACTTCTGTGAGTTCTGTCTCACAAGGATGACACTAAAATTAGTTCCAGTTGTGTCATTCTTTTATTAATTTGATATATGGCTCGTACCAGGCTACTACATGTGGTGTCGCCTAGTATTAAGACTAGTAACTGACCCCTAGAATTGTACTCTAGCCTTTAATTCAGACTACATTTAATCGATTTCTCCTTTATTAACTCATTTGCAAGATGTATTTATTTTATTACTGATTATATCTTTTATTGGCAGAGTTCTCTGGATCCTCTTCTTGAACTTGGTGCACTAGGCGCTTCTTGGTATACCAGCAGTCCAGCACTGTTGCTTCTCACTTGCTTTCTTCAATATTCTTGTAAGTTTGACTACATTGAGTTGCTTTCTTCACTTGCTTTCTTCACTGTTGCTTATCATAAAGCATTTCGAGGTCTGAATGGAATGAATTTTGGCATGGCTGGTGGGACTTGGGGTATGCATGAATTTGTATGAATTTTGGCATAACTTCTAAATGGGGTATGCATGGCTGTTGGGACTTGTTATCGGTTTACAGTTTATGGCATTTGATGTATGAATTTAGTTGTTGGCATGGCTGTTGGGATTTTGGCATGGCTGGTGGGACTTGGGGTATGCATGAATTTGTATGAATTTGTATGAATTTTGGCATAACTTCTAAATGGGGTATGCATGGCTGTTGGGACTTGTTATCGGTTACAGTTTATGGCATTTGATGTATGAATTTAGTTGTTGGCATGGCTGTTGGGATTTTGGCATGGCTGTTGGGACTTGGGGTATGCATGAATTTGTATGAATTTGTATGAATTTTGGCATAACTTCTAAATGGGGTATGCATGGCTGTTGGGACTTGTTATCGGTTACAATTTTGGCATAACTATGCATGAATTTAGTTGTATGAAGTTGTATGTGGGTTCTGCCTTGGACTTGTTATCGGTTACAGTTTATGGCATTTGATGTTTTTTTGGGTTTTAGGAATGGATGTACTTGAGTTTGCCTTCGGTCTATGATGAGTTTTCATAAGCGACTGAAATCTTGGTACTGCTCTATTGGAGTTCAGTACCTGATTTAGGAAGTCGGGTGTGTAGCTGAGACCAATAAAGGCGTGGGTTTTTCAGGGTAGTCTGTCATTTTTATTTTCAAACATTGTATTGTTCTCTTTTTTATAATGGAAGGGCATTATGCCTCTTTATCAAAAAAAGTTGTATGAAGTTGTGTGAATTTCTATTATTTTGTGTGAATTTGTATGGATTTGTATGAATTTCTGTTATTTTGGTGCTGATACTTGTGTGGATTTGTATGGCTTGAATTTATGTTATTTGTGTTGATACTTGTGAATTTATATGGATAAATGATTAATGGGCTTTGAAAATTTAATATTTTGAATTTGTATAGTAGCAGCCCAATAAAGCCCAACGAGCCAGCTCGTCAGCTCGCGAGCTAGCTCGGGCTGGCTTGTCACAAGCTGAGCCAAGCCTTTTGGCTCGGGACCCCTAGGTCTGGCTCGCTCGGCTCAGGCTCGGGCCAGAATTAACGAGCTGAGCCAAGGCCCAGCTCGGCCCGAGCCAGCTCGTTTACAGCCCTAGTTGTAGCTCGGATCAGAGCGAGTTCTTTTTTTCAGTTTTGACAAGCTGATTCCGAGTGAGCCACGAGTTACGAGTTCTTTTCTCACCCCTATCAAATTAAAGTTCGAACAATCAATCTAAACCGCTCAACATATATAATCTTTATGAAAATATAACTGGAGTCCAAGTTTTATATTTATTTATTTTACTATTTTTGAATAGTTAGAAAATCATTATTTTTTGTTATTACAGAATATTTAGATCAAGTGATATTCTATATATTTAAAAAATCATAAAAAATTCTAAAAAATATAAAATTAGACTTCAAAGTATATTTTTACATAAAGATCATGTTGAATGATTATATATGTGTAAATTTATTATATGAAGTATGGCAATTCAAGAATTAGCAAAGAAAAACTTTTAGTCATTTTGTGCATTTATGAAAGTAAAACTGTTGGTTATTGTTCATAAAACAGTGAATAGATCCAATAATTAGTTCTTAAACTTTAATCTATAATTTCTATTATTGGGTTTAATTTTTAATTTCTAATGCTACTTTTTTTGTTGGGCATTTCATATGGAACCCAATACCAAAAGGTCTATGGCATACACCAAAAATTGATGTCTGATTTTAACCCTATTTTTTAAAATTAAATATTAAAGAAAAAACATTATTATTTTTTTCTAATTTCACCTAACATTGCTAAGGATTTTATTTTTCCCTTAAACATAATATATTTGTCCATGAACAGGTCCGACTCATTAACAGGCCCAAATTACAAGATGTATTTGTGGCTAAATCAAGCAGATAATAACTAATTTATGGTGTTTATCTCTGCACAAGTTTTATCAATTTCATCTTAAATATTACTTCTGCATAAGTTTATGTGTTACATCAAGTTAAATATGTCAAATGTTACGTATAAAATTATGTTTTTTATTACTTTATGCCACATTTAAAATTCTTTAATCATCAAAATTAACATATTAAATCTAACTTGTGTTGTATCAATATGCATAAGATTATTAGTGTAAAAATAAAAGAAAGTTACATTGAGTATTACAAACAAAATTCTGCTAGAATAATTTAATTACACAATAGTGTTAGTATATATTAATATCATACAAAATGACTTTGATCTCATAGTTATTACTTATTAAGTTGTAGTATATATTAATATCATACAAAAAAACAGAAAATATTATTTTGACTAATTTGTTATCCCATTCAATGTGTTCTTAGTTGCACATGTGACATTTTAGCAATGTTCATTATCCACACATATTTTGACAACTAAATGACATTGTTTTGTAAAACATTTCTTTTTTGAAATTCAGCCAATTTAATTAGAAAAATTTAGATATATATCCATTGTAACTTTTTTATTTAGATATTTCTCCATCAAAATTTCAAAGTTAGTTATTTCTCCATCTAAACTCAATTATTTTCATTAATATCCCATTTTAAAATTAATCATTTAAAAATAGAGTTTAATATTTAAAAAAGACAAATTTGCCCTTGCTTCAAATTAATGAATGTTCATATTCAATTCAGAAAAAGTACCCACAATGCAGTTCAAAAACAAAGTTCAAACACCCATTTATTTGTTCAATCACAGAACATGGATCTTATACTATGAGCTCCTTAGACATGGAGATGGCAGCTTAATTATGTAAAATCCAGTTGATAAAGAAAGAGCTAGCAAAAACTATCTGCTCCAACAGCGTGCAGCCCTTTGCTTTTTGCTCTTGCCCTTTGCTCCTTGCTCTTTGCTCACCTGCAAAACCATGAATCCCAACACCCTTCTCCGTTTTTAGTTCAGTATGGAGCGGCCTCTCCCATGCCCGGCTCAGCTCCAAGTAAACTACTGCTTCCTTTCGCCTTTCGAGGAGCAGCAACGACTGCTGGTCGATCTGACTCCTCCCTCATCTTCCACCGCCTCCCAAATTCACAACTCCCGGAACCCGATCAGTTGCAAGGCGACCTGGCTGATAGGTACGGGGGACATGCCCGTAACTGGCCGCTCTCGGTTATTCAGGGTGGATACCTGGCCAGGATACCCGACTGGATCCCGCAAAATGATATCTTACTCGACACTTTCTGGGAGGAGGAAAAAGGGCTCTACGTCGGACCTTGGCAAACAGTGGATGCCTCATCGGAGCTGCCACCAGAAAGAAGAATCTTACTCACAATCAAGGACTTCCCCCTCGACTTCTGGCACCCCACTTACTTCCGACAAGCCACAACTCCAATGGGGGTCCTGCTGGGGTTTCTAACGATAGCCGTCAGGTGGAGAATAAGGCTGTTCTCAAGCTAGCTTTAGCCAGCTATGATTTCAAGCTCATCCCCTCCAAGCTTTATGTTGGCCATGCGGGCAGATGGTCGGGAGTGTGAGATATTTTTTGAGGGAAGAGAACCCATGGGGGACGACAGCCCGCCGCTGATACTGCCTGACCCGGGCCACCCAATCAATAGGGTCCTCATTCCGCCTATGAACCTCCCGCTGATGTACCAGCTCTACCACCGAGATGGAGGATCAGAGGACTAACATTACCGCACCCATTTCCAGATAGACACCGCGGGACGGCACCGGCGGCGGCGTCTTGCCAACCTCACTCCCGGTCCATACAAAACAACCATAAACCAGGCCCAGATAATTTGCCAACGATAACTCCACAACAAGACAAAAGGTCTAAAGCCCAAAACCCTAAAAATGAGAAAAAGACAGCCCCATGTACAATCACACGTCCCCAGAAGAACCTTCCCCTGCAGTACCATGCAGGAATACTGAAAAGTGTCTGCCTCAAAACAGAAACCCTAGCAGAGCAAGAGACAAAACACCCTTTCCATAAACATCCCACCTCACCTCAACACAACCTTTTATATCTCTTCCTGCCGTCACCCCACCAGGCCTTGTACCAATCAATTACACCACCCTTCCTCCAAAATTCTGCTGGAACTAAAACCATCCCCATACCAATTGACATGGGCAGCATGACAAATGATGATGAGGCACTGATATCAAGGTTTGTTGGCCTAACAACGACAGAGGAGGCAGAAAAGGCTATCACACTACCACAACACGCCACCTCGAGCACGGACTGGGGAAAGTGTCTTCTGTTAAAGGTACTCACCGACAAAACTGTTTTAGATGACTCTTTCATCGGAGCTATGTCTAAGGCGTGGGCTATGGGACCCGAACTGGAGATAGAGCAAATAACAAGGAACTGCTACCTAGCAAGGTTTCAGGAGATCAGTGTTTTGCAAAAGATAGTCCTGGGTGGCCCCTGGACTTTTAGAGGGGACATGGTGGCCATGGCCACGGTCAGGTCTCATGAAGATCTCGTACCAGACCACGTCACATGCATGGAGGCTTGGGTGCAATTTTTTAACATACCCCACAAGTCACTCACAGAAGAAGGACTGCTCATCATGGCATCGGAAGTGGGGACTCCTATATCGGGTCCAGTGCACGGTTTTGTGGGGGGAAGAGCCTTCGTGAAGGTCAAGCTCAGAATGGACCTCAAGGAGCCATGCAAGGATCGGGTGATCTTCAAGCACCCGGATTTGGGGAATGTGACGGTGTACTGCACTATTGAGAAAATAGGGCGTATTTGCAAATTTTGCGGCCATGTAGGCCATGACATGGCACTGTGCGCTGATCACATGAAGCTCAACATTCTGCTGCGAGAGCCCGCACGACAGGGGCAGTATGACGTGGATTCGGTGCTGGCACCCAAGTTAGGTGGGTGGATTACAAATTCGGCCCTCATACCACAGGGGTCCAAACCAGCGGCCCAGCAGGCCACAGGCCCAACATTCAAAAGATACTATCGGGCCTCAGCAACTGAGAAGTATGGGAACAGTGAGGCGCCTATTCTTCTTGCTGAACGGGCCCATCTTTCAACTGAGGGTATGGACTTCAATATAGAAAATTCCCAAACAGACACACCACTTGTTAAACGGCCCAGGTCGGCGAGGCCCAAATCGCCGGCCAATATTAGATGAATATAATGTCGTGGAACTGTCGGGGTAGTGGAGGCACGACAGTAGCCACGTTAAGCCGTTACCTTCATTGCACAAAGTCAAGTATAGCTTTCATCTCGGAAACTAGGTGTGGAGTGAATAAAGCCGAGAAAAGAGTTAAGTCGCTTCCTTTGTGTAACTATGAAATTGTGCCGTCTCAAGGCAAGTCTGGAGGTTTATGGTTGTTATGGGGGGATGAGTGCAAGTTGGATGTTAAACAAAAAACCAAAAATCTAATAGTAGCAGAGGTCTCACAAAATGGAAGTCAAAACAATTGGTTACTGATTGCATGCTATGGAGACCCTTCTCGGGTTACTAATCCACAAATTTGGCAGCAGATGGAGCAGTATATAGAGGAGTTTGAAGGCCCGATTTGCGCAATTGGGGACTTTAATTCCATAGCCCAAACCGGTGACAAGGTGGGGGGTTCGGCAACCCTAAGTGCCCCAAATAGAGAATTCAGAAATTGGACTCATCGAGTCGGGATAGTGGATCTCGGGTATCATGGACCCGCATATACTTGGTCCAATAAGCAGCTAGGATCGGCACATATAGCTCAAAGGTTGGATCGCGCGTATGGCAACATTGACTGGACGATATCGCACCCCAATACAGCACTGTTTCACCTCCCTCGTTTTAATAGCGACCACATGCCGATCTTGTTGCGTACGAACCCGACAGCAATACGGGTGAAGCCGCGGTTTAGATGCGAGAACTGGTGGGCTTACAGGGAGGGTTTTCAGGAAGTCTGTCAAAGGGCGGCTCTAAAAGGTCAGGGAGACTGGAGGCTCACACAGGCCTCATTCAAAAAGGAAGTCAAGGGTTGGTTAGCAAAGGACAAGAGACCTGATGAAATGCTGAAACAGATAGAGGATCGAATGCTTATCCTTAACTCAAAGACACCGGACCAGGATATCAGAGAGGAGGAGAGGCAAACCCAACATGAGCACACAAGGATCCTTCTCATGCGAGAACAATACTGGTACCAGCGGGCACGAACTCAACGGGCATTGTTTGGAGACAATAATACCGCATACTTTCATGCCTCAGCGGTACAGAGAAAGCGCAAGAATACTGTCCGAGCTATTCTCACTCCTTCTGGTCATTGGGAGACAGATGACAAACGGATCAGAGAAGAATTCAGGTATCATTTTACTCAAATTTATCAATCAAATGTAACAGCCCGTGTAACTGATGTCTTCCCAGAACAGCTATTGGAGGAATTGCCGCAGGTCGATCCTGTTTGGGGAGATTATCTAACCTCAGACCCAACAGAACAGGAAATTTATCACACCCTGTTATCGCTAGGCCCGGATAAAGCTCCGGGCCCAGATGGATTTAATGCGCGGCTCTTGCAAACAAACTGGGCCCTGTTCAAGTGGGCCGTGGTGGCTGAGGTGAAGGAATTTTTCCAAACGGGGCACATGAAGTCCGCTGTTGCTAGATCCAATCTCGTGCTGATACCGAAAAAACAGGATGCCTTCTCGGTGGGGGACTACCGCCCTATATCGGTCTGCAACGTCATCTATAAGGTGATATCCAAGCTCTTAGCGGCAAGGCTGAAACCGATCATATCATCGTGCATCTCCAACACACAATGTGCTTTTGTACCGGGTCGGGAGATATCGGAGAATGTCATATTGCTTCGAGAGGTCCTACATTCATTCAACACGGCCGGGTACAAAAACAAAGAATTCTGTTTCAAGGCAGATCTATCAAAGGCCTTCGATCGAATGGATTGGCGTTATTTGAAGGACATTTTGGGGCTATATGGTTTCCCACCGAAATTGGTGATGTGGGTGATGGCGTGTGTCGAATCGGCCGAGTTTTCAATCATTCTAAATGGGAAAGGGGATGGTTTCTTCAAACCGAAGAGTGGATTGAGACAAGGTTGTGCGCTGTCACCGTATCTATTTATTCTCGGAATGGATTTGCTCTCAAGGTCTCTCACAAATTTGGCGGATTCGGGACAAATTAGAGGAGTGCGGCTGGCACCGACTGCGCATCCCTTGACGATTTGTCTATATGCAGACGATCTCTTGCTTTTTGGGGCATCGGATGAATATGAGGCAGCAATGCTGATGCACATGCTGCACCTGTTTGGGTCGGTATCGGGTCAGCGGGTGGGACCCGACAAGAGCTCAGTGTGGTTCAGCAAGCACACAACAGCAAGAGAGGCGGCAGGAATTCGAGCAGTGCTAGGAATTCAAACTGATTCTCAGCCCTCCTCAAACTACCTCGGCGCACCAATTGAGACAAAGGCGGCCGCCTATGACTTCCTCATTGACCGCTTCTCAGCCCGCCTGCAAGCATGGCAGGGGAGGCTGCTAACTCCAGCGGGTCGATTGATTCTAATTAAGGCGGTCTTACAGTCGCTGCCAGTGTACCACATGGCCACCGTCCGTTTGCCAAATCAGGTACTTCGAACACTCACTGGTCTCATGACACGTTTCTTTTGGGGGAAATTAAATGGGGGTCGGTATATGGCGTACCGGGCTTGGGACAAAATCTGCATGCCGCTAGGAATGGGGGGACTTGGGGTAAAGGATTTATACAGTTTCAATGAGGCAATGGTAATGAAGTACCTCTGGAAGATTGCAGCGGGGTCAGAGGCTCAGTGGGTAACTATTGTCCGCGCGAAATACTTGCCGCGTAGCAATCTCTGGAGAAGTAAAAGGACTTACAAGTGCTCGATATTCTGGAGGAGTGTCATGAGTATGCGGCAGAGCTTACTCCCACTGGTAAGCTGGAAAATAGGGGACGGCACGGGTTGCACGGTTTTTCATGATCCGTGGTACGAAGGGGCGCTATCGGAGGATCCGCCCACGGGGCAGAGAAACATGACGGTGGCTGAGCTGCTAAGCCAGGAGGGACACAGCTGGGACGGACAACGGTTAATTGAAGCGTTGGGGTATGAAAAGGCAATGACGGTGATCTCAACTGTGAGGCCATCAGGGGCAAATGGGGGACCTGACAGGGCGATATTTACACCGGCCACCACGGGTCTATACTCGGTCAAAAAGGCATATGAGCGGATAAGGGGCTTCGAGACTCAACAAAACCCAATAGAGCGGGAAATGTGGGGATTCATTTGGAAAGCCGGGGATCTGGTACCACGGGTAAGGCTATTTTGGTGGAAACTACTACAAAAAGCTCTACCCTTGGGGAAAACTATATTCCAAAGAACTCGCATAGGGGATCCTTTATGTGCTATGTGCTGTCAGGATGACGAGGATGAAATGCATTTCGCGTTCACATGCCCTTTCTCGCGATCCTGTTGGTTTGCTGGGCCGGTACCAATAAATCGGATGCAATGCCGCAGACTATCGCAGAGACTGTAGCGGTGCTCAAGGAAAATCTGGATAGTGATCAGTGGACCAAGGTGGCAAACACCCTTTGGGCTATCTGGCGGTGCCGTAATGGCAGGGTCTACTCTGCAAACTTGCCAACGGGTGATCAGTTCAAGGGCTTCTATGCACAAATTGCCACGGAATCCAAATTGTCAGCCACCCTCATGAAACCACCGCGAAAAACCACAACTGGTTTGGACAACACGGAACATGCAACTCAGGCGAGATATGTCTGTTCGGTAGATGGGTCCTGGGCGGGGAACTGGAAGGGGGGCATAGGGTACATTCTAATGCAGGGTGACACTCTCATCCAATACAGATTTATAAATGTTGACACATGCTCCCCGATCCAGACTGAGGCGAGGGCACTGAAGGAGGCAGTTCTAGATGTCATTAGCCTCGGACTGGGTCAGTGTGAGTTTCTCACGGATAATCAGGAAATGGCAATCTTAGTATCAGGTTTGCATCCACCAATTGATGCGGACTGGAGAGCATATACAGAGTGTAATGAGGTGTGGAAACAGGTCAGGTTTCGGGATAACTTCAAGTGCCAATATATTCCAAGGGGCCAAAATGAAATGGCGGACCGATTAGCAAAGGCGGGAAGATTACTGGGAATGGACTACAAGGGATACACTTTTCCTATTTTCTAGTGTTAACAAATTCCATTTATACCAGTATGTTTTTAGGGAGCTTTAGGATATGAGGATTTTGTTTCCTCTCTAACTATGTGGAAAGCTCTCAATGAGAAATGTAAATTGCCTACGGGTGTTTTGAAAGCAAAAAAAAAAAAAAAAAAAAAAAAAAAAGAAAGAGCTAGCACGAGTCAACAACAATCGCAATGTTATGAAAGCAATTTTGCACTGAAACTACTACACTAATAACTATTTCAGATCAGTCATAATCATATATGACAAACACATGGCATGCTCCAAATTTTTTAAGAATAACTATTATTCTGTACCATCACTACTGGTACCGAAACAATAACTTAGTATTATTCTGTACTATCACTAATGGTACCGAAACAATAACTTAGTATTAAAAGATTAAATATATCTCTACTGTTATCTGAAATCGTCATAAAATCGCTACAAAATCACATCTTTCTTCTTTTTCTTCCTCTTTCTCATTCAGCTAAGTTAGAATGAATTTGTGAGTGGACGGGAAAAAAAAAAGTCACTTTTATACATGTTTTATAGCAGACCGCCCCCATATGAGATGGTTTGGTGTAGGCAGCGGACTGCCTCACTGGGAGGTGGTTTGGTATGAATAGTGAACCGCCCCACTGTGAGACAGTCCAAGTAGTTTTAATAAAAATTTGGAATTGAGAGCAAATATGATATTTTGTTTTTTTTGTTGGGTATTAATAAAAAACGGCTGCTCAGCCTCATAATACTGAAACAACCTTAATAATTGAATTAGGACGTCCTTTTCAAGTCACATTCATATCAAATGTAAATAAATACTATTTCTATACAGTGCTTTTATGACCAAATACCATATACCATAAAGCAGGTACCGACCATGCTAATATACTGTGTCAATATTCTCATTGTACACACAAAAAAGTGACTTCTTATCATAATTATTTCTTCAGGACCGTCCATCGGTAACACGGATCCTCTGTATTAATTTAAAAGAGAATATTTTGAATTAATAAATTTTAACCGTCTGATTTTAAACGGAGTCAATGTAACTCTGTTTATAATAATATTAGTACAAATTTAGTCCGTACAAGTCTTAAAACAGATCGGATGGTCGAGCATTAACTCAAAAGATTCTCTTTTGAGTTAACACAGAGGATACAAATTCGTCCATCAGCATCTAGGTGTGTTTATCGGATCTGATTTTATCGGTTTTAAATTAAATCAAGAGAGTTTGAATTACACTGTTTGGTTTTTCTGATTAAATGAATCGGTTCGGTTCATTTTTCAAAATCAATTTTATTTTTCGGTCCGGTTTGATTTAGAAATTTTAAAATCGGTCAGACTAAACTAATTGAAATTTTTAAATCCATCCCCCGTCTGAACTAAATATTTAAAAAAAAAATTCAAATTTACGACATAATATATATTGTTTGGTTTAGATTAAAACCGTTAGACCAAATCAAATAAATTTTTTTAAATCCATCTTAAAATAATAAAAAAATTAACAATTTTTTTATATAATTAATTTTCTTATTTCGGTTCAACTGAATAAACTAAACTAATTTGATTTGTTTGGTTCAATTTTAATTCGGTGGATAAGTTTATTTTATTCAGTTCGATTTAATTTGAAAAACTGAATAAAATTTAAATTTACATATTTTATTTTGATTTTAAGTTTTTAAACGAATCAATGCCGACATTTTTATTAATATCCAAAGTTAATATTAATATTTATGCCCAGAATTCCCCAGTTTCGCCAAAAATGCCCAAACCGGTCATAAAATGGCCGGTTTCCTTTTTTTTTTTTTTAGAGACACTATGAAGAGTAATGGATCTAACACTGAAAATTCGAATTTTTTGTTTAAATTATTTGTTAGATTACTTCTTTTGATTTATAATTACCATATTTATACTAAAATACATTAGATTACTTGAAATTATGTTGAATTGCACTATATTACATTAAATTCCGCTAAATTATGTTAAATTACGCTAAAATAGGGTAAATACGGTAAATTCTCGTAAATTACTGCGTGTCTTCATAGTGATGTATAATTAGAAACTATTTTTTTAAGAGACACTATGAAGAGCAAGATAATGAAATCTAACATTGAAAAATTAAATTTTTTGTTTAAATTATTTGTTAGATTACTTCTTTTGATGTATAATTAGCATATTTATACTAAAATACGCTAAATTACTTGAAATTATGTTGAATTACACTATATTACATTAAATTACGCTAAATTACATTACATTACGCTAAAATACGCTAAATTACGCTGAATTACATATGAATAGGGACGATATATTCACTGAAAAGGTGAAAAACGACGATGAAACTTCAAACGGCCATAAAACGACGCTTGAGTGTCCGATTTCAGCAAATGACCACTTTTCAGAAAGCTTGCGAAAATACGCATGCATCCGTGCTCGCGATGCCAGATTTCAAAATTCAGAATTGTCAAAAAACTAAGAAAAGAGCCTCAAAACTTGAGTTGAAGTTTCTGATTAAGATTTTCATTTCTATTATTCAATCAAAGTAGCTCAGTAAATTAGTTACATAATGAACTTGTAGAATACCAATTTTTACTATTTTCAAATTTTTTTTACTATTTTTTATGATTCATGAAAGATAGCACAAAATCGGTCTAGTTTAGCGTAATTTTGCATAGTTTAGCGTAATTTACCGCATTTTTTCCAATTAGCGAAGTTATTGTAATTTAGTGTAATTTAACGTAATTTAGTGTAATTCAACATACTTTATTGTAATATAGTGTAATTCAACATAATTTCAAGTAATCTAGTGTATTTTAGTATAAATATGCTAATTATAAATCAAAGAAGTAATCTAACAAATAATTTAAATAAAAAATTTGAATTTTCAGTGTTAGATTTAATTATCTTACTCTTCATAGTGTCTAAAAAAAAGAGAGAAAACCAGCCATAAAATGACCAGTTTCTGAAAGCCGACCATTTTTGTGATCTGATGGGCTATGCTTTCATTAAACAATAAGAGTTTACAAGATTGATGCCCAGCGTTTATTATATGTACATATAGACAATCCTAGTAACTAAAACTCCTAGTTTATTATATGAGCTCTCATTTTTGATGTGATGTAAAATGCGATGAGATATTTCACTTAGTTATCGGATCCGTATCTTAATAATCAAAATTCGTTAACACCTGACTTGACTTTGACTCGCTCTGAATTCTTATCCATCTCCAACTCTACACCAACCAAATCACACTCTTCTCCCTTTCTCACTTTCTGTCCTTTCCATTATGTGCTCTAATGGCCAGAAACCATAGCCCCAACCTCATTCTAAACCTAACCTTAACGCTAACACTGTTTCTCCTTCATCTCCCCTCTCTCTCTCCCTCCCCATCCCCTTCTCCTTCCCCAACTCCTGCGCGATTCAGATCACACTCGTCCACTGTAAATCCCGTAAACCACCCTCAGCCGTCTCAGGGTACTTCCATAGATCGCGCTCCTCCTACTGCTCGAATCCAACCCGACAAGGAGAGAATCAAGCGTAAGCTGAATTTCGGGGAGAAGGTTGGGGTTTGGTTTGCAATTGTGGCTGGTGCGATGCAATTTGTGTTTGTGGGATTTCTGGCGATTAAACGATGGCAATTGGGGAGAACTGAGAGGGGATTTAGAGAAAGGGATCGTGACTCACACGTTGTATAGTACATCTTGTAATTAATGGAAAGTTTTTGGTGGATTAAGGAAATTTTGCGGGAGGATGGCAATTATTCAGGTTAGTCCTTAAAGATTGATAAATTATCATGTGAAGTTGATAAGATCTAATCTTGTTAGTACATGGAAGTATGTAGGGCTGCACAAAAAATTCGTAGTTCGTAATTCGATTCGAGTTTGATTCGAAAAAGTTCGTAAAAAAATCGATTCGAAATTGAGTTCGTTCGAAATTAATTCAAACCAAACTTAGTTCGAAATGAATTCAAACCAAACTCAAACTGGACATAGTTCGTTCGAAATAGGTTCGTAAACCAAACTTAGTTCGAAATTAACTCAAACGTGAAATGTTAATTTCCGCTGATAATGAACTTTAATGTTTTATTTAGAATAATATTTGGGTTTGTAATAATTCTAGGACTTTGGTAATTGTTCAGTACTTCTATTAATATTTAAATTGTACTTTGAATACTTTGGATATTTGAAAACTTTGGTGATGTTGCTCCTGTTGGCTATTTGCAAACATTTGAATTCTGTGATTGTACTGAACTTTGATTGATTGTACTATACTTTGATGTTTGATATAAATTTTGCTATTTGTAATGAACTTTGATATAAAATTTAGTGTACTGTGTAATTAGAATTCAGAATGCCTGAGTTTTTATTGAAGTGCTGCAATTTCGAACTATGGTCTAGCCATAAGTTATAACTCGTAAGTCGTAACAAAGTTTGAAAAAGTTCGAAATTGAGTTCGTAAAAAATTCGATTCGAAATTGAGTTCGTTTGAAATTAATTCAAACCAAACTTAGTTCGAAATTATTTCAAACCAAACTCAAACTGGAGGTAAGTTCGATTCGGTTCGGTTCATTTGTAGCCCCAGAAGTATGTATAGCGTTCATATATTTTTTGCTCAATTGGTGTGATTTGGCTATTAATTGGGGGGTACAGATTTTAACAAAGCAGTTTTGGCTTCATACAGCGCACGAACCCTTTGCACCACATCTTCGATTTTACCGTCGGTGCGCTGCATGAAGCCAAAACTGCTCTGTTAAAATCTTTACACATTAATTGGTTTTGATAATTCTGTAATTCTTTGTTAGATAGGATGTATTTCATAGACTAACTCAATAGGTTGACTTATGCGGTTAATACCATATATTCTGTAATTCCTTTTAGGTATTGTAAAGGAAAATTTGAGTAGAACTAGAGTGTTCTTAAGCTTACCAAGTTTTTTTGTGAGCTTAAGTCAAAAATCTATTGAATTGGCTTCAAACGATATATCCAAACTGTTGAAACCGATCCACTTCACGAGTGATGCGTTTACATGTCAAATTTATAAAGTTTCGAACTAATTTAGTATAAAGTCAAGTGGTAAAAAAAAAGATGGTTTATAAGTTAATTTTAATGTGTTCATTTTTCATTATTTGTTTACTACTTGACTTTATATTAAATTAGTATGAAATCAATCCAATGGGTTTTGAGTTAAGCTCACAAAGAAGCTTGGTGAGCTTAAGAACACCCTAGTTCTACTCGGAAATTTTTATAAAATGTACTACTTTTCAAAAACATTAAACAAAAAAAAACAGAGTAGGTCCGATGAACATCAAATCTACTTTTGGGTCTAATGAGTTCTAAAAGTGTCCGATTCACTTTAAGAGCCGTGCCAACAAAAATTGACGTGAGTGCACAAATATTAAAGTTGAGCGTATGAATCTTAAAGCATATTCGACGGTCCTTGAGCCCATTGAACCTAAAGTAGATCTAATGCCTATCGGATCTACTTCATTGTCCACACAAAATATTCTAAATTTTTTGACAGAATATTCTCATTGGAACCAAATTTGTGTACGATGGATTTGGTATCCGTTCGATTCACTTTAAGATTTGTGCACACTATTTTGAAATCGTGAGTGTTTTGCTCTGATATTTGTGTGCATGAATCTTAAAGCACATAAGACGGATACCAAGCCCTTTGAACCCAAATTTGATTCTTATGGCCAACGGACCCAAGTTTTTCCCATGTGGCTAATACCATACATGTTGTAATTTCACTCTTTTAGAGTATTTTAAAGAAATTTTTATAAAATATCCTACTTTTAAAAAACATCAAATAAATATTTTCTAAATTTTTTAATAAAATATTCTTGTGGGATTCACATTTATCCCTGCTTCTCCTCCATCCACTTTACTCTCCATGTTAAAAAGTAAAACCACACAAAATGCATATTCTCTAGACATTCGATCAATTTCAATTGATTTAGTTCCATATATTAGAGCATCTACATCTTAGAAAGTCAAATTAATTTCTAAATAACTGTTAATAACTTTTTATAAATTAAAGTCTCTAAAGTTTCTAACTCTCACATCTCTAAAATTAATTTTAGAGTTTCTATTAAGCCATCAGCAATAAATTAAAAAAAAAAAGATAATTTGAGTCAATCATTTAGCCAGCGTAGAGTTTGTAAACAGTTTATTAATAATAAGCTATCACACATCTCTGAAACTGAATAGAAACTGAATTAGAAACTGCCTCATCAGATTAGAAACTATCATAATACCAGAGATGTAGATGCTCTTAGCACGCCAAAAAAGAAATAACACTAGTACTCGCACAATTGATGTGTAATAGCAGAATATTTTCTTCGATGCCAACTGGTTTGCATCTAATGAGAAATTTGATACAAAAGTCACATACTGAATATCAAAATATATTTTTTTGTCTTAAAATACACAAATACTAAAACTAAAATATACAAATACTTAAAACAGAAACATGAGTATTAAGAAGTTCACATATGACGTAATTAGTATAAGATAAACCATAATTTGTTTTGTTAAAATTGTATATATGTAAAACTGCTTAATCAACAATAAATAGACCACAACAACCCTTTGAAAAGCCCTAAACAATACAAAATTACAATATATAAATAATTTTTAAGGGCAAAATATTAATGTTAAACCACAAGCAACATGAACGGAACATACTTTCTTTATTGTTATTTAGAAATTCTTTAAATAATTATTAAATTTTGATCAGTCGGCCTAGAGAACATCGTTTTATTGAATTATTTTACATCAGGTGATATGACATGACTATAATGATATTAAATTTTGATCAGTCGGCCTAGAGAACATCGTTCACTCCACATGTTGTCATGCTATGAAGTGACTGGCCATTTTAATTATTTTTTGGATTTGAAGTTGGTTTGTTGAAAAAGAAATATATATTTTTTTTCCAATTAATTGTCCGAATTTTCAAATAATACAACAACAAAAAAAACATGCAATTTTTTTTTCAATACCGCAACATTAGAACTAAACATACATTAAATTTTATTTATTAACTCGCTATCTTAGAAATCAGAGCATAAAACATGTAATTCGACTTTTTGAACCACAAATGTTAGAGTTTATGTTTTAAAAGAATAAGTAAAATATTTATAATTTTGATAACCATTATGTTTTACAAGGATAGTATATGATTTTCCGCTAATAATTAATTAACTAGTATCGTACCCGTGCGTTGCAACGGAACATATTATAAGATTTAACATTAAGATTGAATAGAGAGACAAATAATAAATAATAATAAAAAAAACAACAAATGACTGTTTTAATACAACAACATTCTTTGCATGTCAGTGCATACCCAATTTTTTGTGTTATAATTCAATTAAATTAAATGTGGAAAGCTGCTAGGGAATAAACAATAATATGCCTTTTTTGGTCTCTTCCAAAAATGAATAAGAGGTAGGCAATTCGGAAATGAGATATGCTATCAAAATCAGAAATTAATCTTTGTATGCGCCAATCAAATCTGGAGAGATATGGTAACAAAAATTTAATGCTAATTCCATTTTCTCAATTCTTGGCATTACTTGTGACAATACGTGTGGCGAGTACATCTCTAACTAATTTGAGACTTCTACACATAAAAGAGATGCATTTAATCAAAATATGACATATTATGTGATTGGAGGGCTGATATTAAATCCGAAATTTCATCTTTCAATCGTAGCCGTTGGCGGATCAGGACATCAACGTGCTTAATAATGGAAAGGAGATGTGGTCGAGGCTTAATTAGTTTGAAGCATGTGTAGTCATTAATTAGAAATTTGAAGACAAGAAATTTCAAGCGAAATTTTTATTGGTGCTGGGATGCTCACAAGTCACAACATATTCGTTTTAAATTTTCTAGTATTTTTTAGGCTTATATTTACATTCACGGAAAAATCATGAACATATATAGTTACAATCAAATGGAAATATCATGAACGCGACAGTATTTGGGATATTATAAATTGTTTTTTTCTCAGGTAAATGACAACATTTTGATATTGCATTAAAGTTATCCATATTATACTCTTTAGTTATTAAATTTCTTAACTTTATACAACTTTAAATTAGTTTTTTAATCAGTATTTTTCACTTATGAAGTATAATTTATCGAAGTATACTTAAAATATTGATGGAAATCAATGAAAAATAATGATTTTGAAATATAAAAAAGAATAAATATACTTCTTTGATACAATTTGAAATGAAATATTCTCTAATAATCATTTATGAAATTGATAAAATATTGTTTAATATTTTTGTTAAAAGGTCAATAGTTGCACTAACAACTTATTTGAGAGTCCACAAAAATAAATAATATTACTTGAGGAGCGACATTTATATATGTAAGTAACTCAAAATAAAATTTGTATTTAAAGAAACAAATTTAATAGTTTAATTACAATTATGACCTCCTAGCTACTCTTCTAACAATCAATTACTAAAGCAGTTACATCTAACTACTTTGCCTAACTAACTTCCTTGAACTGTTGACTTGACATGCAACTACTTTGCCTAACTAACTTGAACTGTTGACTTGGCTGCTGGTAAGGTGCTGCTGTCTCTGATTCTACTATATCTCTATTAGTCAGACTCAATAAACTCTTCATCCCGATTTCAAAGTTTTGAAAAAAAAAAAAAAGGGAGCTGAACACTGGATGAGTCAGTGCAGCAGCACGGAATTATTTATACCATTTCCTCTCCCCTTTCTTTCCACCAACCAAAATCCTTCTCTCTCCCCACATCTCGCCACACCATGAGCCACGCCATCACCAAGTCCTCTCCAGTCCTGATCCCTCCAGCCACCTCTACTCCCACCGGGACCCTCCCTCTCTCCTCCATTGACCGCTATTTTAGCATCAACGGTGCGATCGACTTCATCTCGGTCTTCTCGCATGGCGAGCAGCCGGGAGAGCGAATCAAAGAAGCCTTCGCCAAGGCGCTGGTGCCTTACTACCCTGTTGCAGGGAGGATCGTGGAGCCCACTCCGGGAGTTCCGGTGGTTGATTGCACTGGAGAGGGAATCTGGTATTGTGGATCTTTGTTTTCTTGATATATGGTTCGGGGTTTTTCCATTTTAAGCAATAAATTTAAAAAAGAAAACCGAGATCAGAGTTCGATCCAGGATGTTGGTTTGATCTCTGATCAGTAAATAATGTGTTATAATCCCTGTGGATTCAGGTACTGATAAAATGTCCAATAAAGTTAATGCCCAGAGTGAGATATTCGGACAAAATGTTTTTAATTGGTTGATGCATTTTGATCTAGAAAATTAAAGCTGGAAATTGGAATGTGGCCCCGGAAATTTTGGGTTATTTCTTTTTTTTTAAGTTTAATTTTGGGTTATTTCATTTGCAGGTATATAGAGGCAATTGCTAACTGTAGTCTAGAAGATGTAAATTATCTGGAGAGCCCATTAATGATTGCAAAGCAGGAGATGCTGCCTCGGCCTCCAGCTAGTGTGAAGCTTCAACATCAGATCCTTATGGCTCAGGTAATAGGTAATCTCTCCTTCTGTTTTTTCAATTTTATTTGTTTGGGGTAGATCTGGAGCGAATTACTGAATTAGAAGGGGTATGACTTCTCAACCTTTGATTGATTTCTGGGAGTTACCTATAGGTTCAGTCTGTGTCAAACTTTTAATCTTTTTTTTACCATCTTTTATGAATTTGTAGCAAGAAAGACACCCTATATTTGCGGTTCCACGTGAAATATGTCAATCAACGTACCTATATATATATATATATAACTTGCTCTTTGAAGTCCCTTTGTTAGTTAGTAGGGCACATAGGTTGGTGTCAATAACATGATGTTTTTTTTTTTTGTGTTACATTAAATTTTAATATTTCTTTTTAACGGTATGGCAGTTAATAACTTAATATGATTTTCTATCTAACAATCCATGACAACAATCATCTCATTCACAATCTATCAGTTGTAATTCAACAATGTGGTTATAATTACTCACTATTTGTTCATGTTGTTCTCTGCTTAAAATTAACTATGTGCTAAAATGCAAATCAATTTTTCACAAATAGAGATAAACTCGGGTTTACTTATTTAGCAAGCAAAATTAAATCTTTTCTTATTGATCTCAGATCACACAATTCATGTGTGGTGCCTTTGCTGTTGGCATCTGGTTCAGCCACCAAGTTTTTGACGGCCAAGGTGTAGCGCAATTCCTCAAAGCAGTTGGTGACATGGCACGTGGGCTCCCAGAGCCGACTGTGAAACCAGTATGGTCTCGGGAAGCCATACCGGACCCACCTAAGGTGCCATTTAGTGGGCCCCCTCCTTCCTTCACAGTCTTCAATTTCGTCAACTCTGTAAATGAGATATCGCCTGACAACATCAACCGAATCAAGAATAAATTCACTGCCGAGACAGCTAAGAATTGCTCCACCTTCGACGTTATAAGTGCCATGATCTTTAAATCCCGTGCAAAAGCTATTAAATTGGCCGACACCGCCGAGGTCCGGTTTGTGTTTTCGGCCAGCACGCGCCATTTACTCCACGGGGTTGTGCCATCATTGGAGGGGTATTATGGTAATTGTCTCTACCCAGTTGTGATCACCAAAACAAGTGAGGAGATGAACAATGCATCTCTTGTGGAGGTCATAACCCTGATAAAAGAAGCAAAGGATGCTCTTTCGACAAAGTTTGTTGATTGGATGAATGGGGTCCCCGGCACACACTATAATGTACTGCATTTAGGTTATGGCATGGTGTTAGTTACAGATTGGAGCCAGGTCGGATTTCATGAGGTGGATTACGGGTGGGGCAAACCAAAATATGTTTTTCCATTGTTCGATAAAGACAAATTTGGGTTGGTGATTTATCTCAAGCCACCAAAACCAAAGCTGGGGTTCAGACAAGTGTTGCAGTGTGTCAAAGAAGAGCACTCGGCAGAGTTCTGTGATGGCATGCTCAAGTTTTAGATCCACCAAGATATATATTGTGGAGGATAGTTCCATTTTGTTTTCAAAAGAATAAATTCTTGTCGCTCAGGGGAGGAACTGAGGTCTAGCTAAAGGTGACTAAGTCACCCCTATAATTTTAAAATTGTAATTATGTATATTGAAATTTAATAAAAAACAAATTAATTTTAAAACTTTTTATATAATCCAGCCCCTTTCAATAAATAACAAATGTTGAGTTGTAATTTAGTAGTTAAGGCTCTATTTTGTAGTTGAGAGGACATGGGTTTAAATTCCACTCATCATATATTTTGCATATTAATTTTTAGCCACTCTTATTGAAATTTTCTATTTCCGCCCTTGTTATCGCTTTTCCTTTTTTACGTGTAGTATTCAATACCTTTCGGTGGGTGTTATTTGGGATAGGACGTACATCTAAGTAGCTTTGTGGTTGTATTGTTTGACTTGGGTTCAAATGTCTTATGTCTTTCATGTTTCATTTGTGTTTTACATTCTTATCTCCGTTTTTAATATGCAAATAGTCAATTCAAATTGCTCAACATACTATTCATATTAAAATGCACTTGGAGACCAATTTTTTTTATTTTTTTTTTAAATTCTTTTACTATTTTTTTAGATAGACACAAATAAAAGTTCCCAGAAAATTCTCGTCTTCATTTGATTGATGCTAAATAATAGGTTCCTAAATGTGGACAACCTCAACAAGAGAGGCTGGCCACTTGTGAACATGTGTTAATTGTCTATGTAGGAGAGTTCAGAATCTCTTCATCGCCTATTTTTCTCAATGTGAATACACACTAGTACAGTAAATGCGACTATACATGGTCCGAAAAGCTAATGTCACACGGTTACACAATCCTGTCTGTGAGCGTCGTGTATGAATAGGGGGGGTACTTTACCGTGCCTATATAGAACTACCATACACGGTTAATCAAATTCAACCGTGTCAGAACTTGTAAAAAAAGGCGCTGATAATGTTTATTTCTATACAGTCCACGTAACCGTGTACAATAAGAAGCGCTATATATACGGTTTCTACAAGGCATCCATGTATTATATATTTTGGACACCGTACACTGATTGTTATTTAGAATCATGTATGTTTTTTTAACGATTTATAATAGGCTAGCATCCATATTTGCTAGCCATTAAATATACAATTAATTACACATCCATAATTCAATAAACATTCAACATCATAGCACATATAAAATATATAATCATATTCATTCAATATTCAACAAACAGAAAACAATATTTCAAATTCAACATACATATTCAATTATACATCTAATATTCCAATTCAACCAATATTCAACATAATCAAGTAATATATGTATACTACAAAGAAGGTTTTATGTAACAACTAACATTTTGTCCAAAAAAAAGTAACCACTAGCAACACTCAAGCATTTAAACTTAGTATAACTGAACAATGCAAGGGCCCAAAAGATGAGGCCTACTATAATTGAAACACTACCATTCTACCACTTTCCAATCCGACTCCCTATAACCAGACATGTTGAGCTTTTGCATGTTCTCTAAAACCCAATTTAAAAAATTGAACGGTTGTACTCGATAGTTCCTAAATTTGCACTTCACTTGTACGGAGCATAAGTTTTTTTTACCAAAATCCTTAACAAGGGAAAATATTACCAGTACTAGATCTCAATTATCTCGAGATTTCTTCTTGGAGATGCTGCAACCACCGGGATGCTGCAACCAACAGGAAAATCACTAAGGACATCTCGAGGCACATAACATTCCTGCAATAGTTAATAACTAAGGAGATCTTTACTTGACCATACAATTAAAAAATTTAAGATGATAAATTAGTACTTTTTGGATAAAACTTGCATAGTTCTCATGTTGAAGTATTGTAAGCTTCTTCAACTTTGGCGAACTCTTTAGGATCCAAGTTTCCATCTGAAAAAAATAAAAACGAACTTATAGAAACAATGAGATCCGTCAAGTAATCAAATGTTGGATGTTCTAGAGGCAAAATTGTTGCGCGTAGTTCCTATATTTAGAATAATATAAATATGAGGTTAGAATAAAGCAAACAATAATTTCAAATGAGCATAATTTGCAAAACAAAAAGAATATGATGCGCTTACCATGTGTAGATTGCACTTGAAATGTAACTCCAGAAGTTCAATATTTGTAATCTTCTGGAGTAAGAATGTCATCACCTTCAAGGAAGCTTCGGTTTCAGAGTCCCTCAAATTGATATTGAGGCATGGTAAAGAGGTCCACAGGTGCTCCCACCTCTTTGATAGCACGGACGTCCGCACCACCTCCTTGGTCACGAGTAGCCCTAAGATGACGAGAAGTATTGGCTCAGACAAATTGCTGATGAAGTCACGATTTCTATCCATTGAGTAGGACTGTGGGCAAAAAATACTCTTTTATTCAAACTTACCAGCGAATAGTTGAGTGAAACTGAATATTGGATTGGAAACCCTAAGAGAGAGAGTGAAGGAGGAGGAGAGAAATAAAAAGGGAGAAGAAAATGACGAGTTGAGAGTTATTTAATTAGATGCGAATGTGCTAAGATTAAAGACAAGGCAAAATTCAAAGAGGCGCGAAAAACTAAAAACCCTAAGTACTACTCATACACAGTTAAAAACCAAGACCCGTGCAGAATGAATATTAATCAAACACAGTTTGTATGAAAAATCGGGTATAATATACAAAAATAGGCGCGAATTGACAAAAAACCTAATTCACAATATTTATACACGGATGTTTCGACAGACCGTGTATGTATGTATTTATTAAAATTTTTAAAAGAATCAAATGTACATATACAAATTTTACACATATTGAAACAAATAATATATGCATACTGATTTAACAAACAACAAACATAATTTACATTGTCAATTTGTCATAAAAGATATTTGCATACTGATTTAACAAACAAATAATGTTGCCGATCAATTCATAAAAATTGCATACTGATTTAACAAACAAAACAAACAAAATTTACATTTATCAATTTGAGCAGAACCTTAATTTACCTTTAAATAGCAAACCTTAACCTTTTAACATTGTCAAGTGTTGCTGATCAATTCATAGGTGGTATAAAATCACTAGACAATTCACATATAATGTTGAGATTAATCTCATCTTGACATTGGGAGCGATCAAAACACTTAATGTCGAGACGAGATAAATCTCCCCACAACATTCAGAGAAATGATGTCGATTAATCTTCCTATGACTTTGGAGTTTTGTGGCTCTCTCCCCTGGCTAAGGCAATTGCAAATATGGTCATGGCTCCTTCAACATTTGTTTATTAATTTTACAATTACCGATTTTCTAATATATTTATGGGATCGACTAACAGTCTCCCCCCATTCAGTCCCCTAAACGTCCCCCCGCTAACTAACGCGCAAAGTACAACGGGGGACCACTAACTAACGCGCTAATTATAGTTAGTGCCAACACAAGTTGACCATTTCAAAATTTGTCAAATATTTATTCATCACTAAAATTGAAAGTATTCATACCTACGCAATGAAGTCGGAATATTTATGTTAAATAATATTTAAAACAAAGTAACTGGAGGGGATCATAACATTTGGGGACCACTATATAAATGGAGACCATTACTTTTCGGGGCCAGTAACGACCAGCCTGGATTGGGAACCACAACCAAAAAGTCACGTGGATCACACCACTAGTGCTACATTCATTGATTAAATTAATTCACATACTAAATGGAATGTATTCATACCTAAGATATCAAATATTCATATATAATTCATCAAGTATTCATACCTAAGATATCAAGTATTTAAAAAAAAACTGGACACATCACTTACTCATCTTTTACACGTTTTTAGAGGTGATTTTTTTTTCTCTGTTCAATCTAACCAATATTTCTGACGATCTATGAGGAATTTTGTAAATCTAAAACCACGAACGTCTTCTACATAATTTTCTTTTTCAAATGAGATCCATGATGACATACTTTCGAGTTGTCTGTCGCACAAGTATTCATACCTAATCGAGCAAGTATTCAGAATAGTGGTCCCGCCAGTGGGTATTGACAGTTAGATGGGGACCACTAATTGTTGGTTAAAGTCTTTAATTAATGATTAACATAGTTAGTTAGAATGGGGTGACGTTTAGGGAACTGGAGAGCGGGGGACAAAAGAATTACTCTATATTTATTCCTATGTATTAGTAGTTTATTAATTTCAAATTAACGGAATACATAGGTTTATACAAAAAATTAGTAATTCATAAATGCCATATATATTTTGAAACGCACATTATTTTAAGCTATATAAATCTCTAGGTGTTCGAAAACTGGGATGTTACAAAATCGAGAGTGCATATCCTTGTAGTACTGCGTGTGATAAAGAATAAAGTTTTAACCGAATTATAAGAATTTTATGCCTATTTCAAATATAGAGAATTCACTTTAAGATTCATATGCATGCAAACAAACATTAAACAATTCGGATCTATCTTGATAAAATCAGGTTCCTGATTTGATAAAAATTAAAGGGGTTTGTTATCCAAATTTGCTTGATATGTACAGCAAGTTTCGCCTGATACCATCTGAATATATATATTATCACCTAAAGTAACAAAATTTTTTTTTTTAATATATGATTCCATGGCCATCTGCCTGTTTTTTGTATGGCGGCAAATGTGAGCATTTTAATATGTAACACTAGAAGAGCATAAACATGTTGTCCTTTTAAATCTAATAGCTTTCCTATCCAGGTGATGTATTTGTGTCCGTATTAAGTAGGAAAAATATGTGTGAGTGTTTGTTATGATCTTTTTTTATTTGAAAAATTGTCTTTCAAAATTGTACTTTGGTGCAAAATATGGGTATGGAGCTTCTGATGTGAAGCTAATGAAGTTCCTCAAAAGTTGCAATTAATTAGTGAGAAAATTCCTTGAAAATATATGATATGTCTAATTGGCTTCCTCCAATCTCTCAATAGTTGTCAAGGCTGACAATCAAGTCTATGTTAATAGTATTCAAATATAAATAGGAAGCAACAATATTAATAACCCGAATATTTATAGGAAGGATGTTGAAATTAAATAAAACGGTTTTTGCACACAAATTTGATGATCAACAAGTTCTTCATTTATTCCACTATGACTAGGAAATCATGAAATTTTGTACATCATACACACTTACTTGGATAATTTTGCATGTCTTCGAAGTGAATACAAGCTTTAGTGCACTGAATTGCATGCAGCACCCAATATCAAAGGTATGATTTGAGCATTGAAAAAATTGGCATTATTTCAATAATTAAAATAATAAGGAAACAGAAAAGAAGTGGAGAAGATTATGGTGCCAGTAAAAATTACGTAATGAAAATGATCGTTAAAAAATAAAAAAATTGATTATATATGATTATGATTTAGATCGACGAGTAGTATGTACCAAGTCCACTATAGGTGCCAGATAAAAAAAATTAAAAAGTAAAACATTTTTCTCCACAAACAAAATTAAAATGATTATTTGAAATGGAAGCAATATAATAGTCTAAACCAATAGGATTTGTGTAATTCGAGGAATAGATACATCTTGGTTCCTCCATACTATATATGACAGTAATAGTATGGCACGTGTAAGTATGGTTCTTTATTAGTTGCTGTAGTTCAAATGAGAAAGATTGAGTTTTTTTTATAATTTTCCTTTTTTAAGTATAATGGTTATTTTTTTTAAGATTTAGTTGGCGAGCAACATATATTATTGAATAAAATATAAGGAAACAAATTTCATCAACTTGTTAATTTTTTATATATCTCTCTCTTTTTTTACTAAATTAGTGCTATAATAACACTATCAATTTGGTGCATGATAAACTGATGAAAATAGAGAGAATATTTGATTAGAGATCTCAAAAATAGTGAAATATATTTCAAAATGAAGGAGAAATTTTATTTTTGTTTCTCATACATATACCTTATAATTCTGATCTCTCCATAAGTATATCATTACATTCACAATACGTACAAACAAATGTTTATCTTTGTTGAACTTAAGCTTATAATCTTAGATTTTAAACTTCTTTTGCAAACCAAAATACATATCTTCGCAATTCATAACTTGATTAGACTAATTGTTATCTTCAATTAATAACTCAACTTGATTAATGCAATCGTATTTTCACTCGTATACTCAAATAGAGATGAGTATATCTTCCATCAAAAATTTCCTAATTATATTAATCAACTAGAAACACTTACTTCACATCACAACATTACTGAGGATAAGCATCCTATGTCCTTCTAAAGCTAGTAGCTTTTTTAATATATTATTTGGAATCAATATTAAAACATAGTTATATTGATTAATTAAAACAAATAAGCCCCACATTCATGTGAGATCTTTATGATCATGCTAATGAGGAGAAATGTATCATTTAGTCTTTTATTAGCTCTTATTCTTTGGATATTTATTTTTCAGAAAAGAAAAGAGAAGCAAAACATGGCGGTGATGGCTATAATATTGAGCTAACATTTTATTCAAGAATAAATTATTAATAAGATGGGATATTTCGTGGAAGATATAACATGTCCAATTAGCTTCCTCCACTGTCTCATAGTTGCAAACACTAATAACCAAATATCAAATAATTTGTCAATGGTATTCAAAATATACAAGTAAGAAGCTACACAAACCCAAACAAATAAGACGAAGACAAAAGCTAAATAAACCGGTTTGTGCACACAAATTTTGTTGATCAAATAGATGAATCATGAAACTTGTACATCTTGCTCAATTTACTTGATATTTTGCATTTCTTCCAAGAAGGCACAATCTTTAATGCATTGCATACAGTTATCCATGTCACATGATCTGAGCAATAAAAAAATATTCATGATTTCAATACTAGCAGTAAGTCTTTATAATTTTTGTAATTCAATTGGGAACAAATAGGAAATTTTGAAAGTTCCTCTTAACCATATCAAGTAGGGCCCAAATTTCATAGATTATTTGTTAATAAAACTTCGAAAAATCTTGTGTGGAACCTCATTTAGCGATCTCTATATTCTTGTGAGCCTAAAGTCGTTTAACTAAGAAACAAAGAGCACTATTTTTTTCAGTGTTGTAAAAAACGGTCTAGTCGGCCGATTAATCGGAAACGGCGGCCTAACCGTCACGAACACTCTTAACGGAGGCATATTAGCGGATGAAAACGATTAATCGGCCGTTTTTTCTGATTATTCGGCATTTTTTCCCGTTTATTCCCGGTTATTTCCGTTTATTCCCGTTTTATTCCCGTTTATTCCAGTGAATATTTATTTTCACATTTTTTTTCTGTGATAGTGTGTGATAATAAGGTTTATAAATCTTATATTGTAGTTTTGTTTATGCTTGGATATACATTCAATATTTTTTATATATATTTTTTCTTCTTACTTACTTTGAAATTGATTAATTCTTCTATTATTTATATACCATATATTTTTCTTACTTACTGATGTATTTTTTTCGATTAGTACGACGTGTTCATTTATGTAATTAAGTTGTTATTATAAACTAATTTTAATGATTTTATGTTGGAATGTTTAATTCTTTCAAATAATATGTTATTAGTATTTGAAAATGCTTAATTCTTAATTTTATTTTTTCATTAAATAAATGTGTTACTTAACATATAAAATACTTATGTGTTAAGAATAAATAAGCGTAGTGTCATGTTATAATAATAAAACTAAGTTAAATTAAGTTTATTTGATAATTTTAATGAGTTAAATAAATTATTTTTAATAAATTATGATATATATACATAAATTTAATAAAAACGTTAAATTGTCTACATAATTCCGATTAGTCGGCCGCATACCGATTAATCACTTATCGGTACCCTATCCGTCCGACGACCGAATACCGTTATTTACAACACACAAAAAAATTTCCACGTGTTTTTATACTGTAGATGAATATACTCTCCTCGAACTTTCTCAGGGTAACTTTATTGACAGAACCATTTTTGCTTCAGGCAGAGCACGGGACATGCAGCAATGTTTCGACTCTGTCAATATATTTATCCCCCTTTATAGAGAGTCCATATCCTCTGAGGTAACAGAATATTTCTGTTTATATCCAGACAATCCGATCAGAGGTACTCTTCATCTTTCAGCTCTCTCTCTCTCTAAATAAACAAATGGATACCAACGTGCTGATATATGGTTCACACAGGTGGGACCCTTGGTATGTGTTGTACCATTGCAATAGAAGAAGAGACCATTGCAATAAACAAATGGATACCAAGGTGTTTGATTATACTGTCCGTGCGCTGCATGAAGCCAAAACTGCTCTGTTAAAATATTTACCCACTAATTGGTTTTGATAAATCTGTAATTCTATGATAGATAGGATGAACTGCATAGAATAACTCAACAGGTTGATTAATGTGGTTAATACCAGACATCTGTTGTAAATTCACTCTTTTAGGTATTTTAAAGGAAAAATTTATAAAATATCCTACTTTTCAAAAACATTAAACAAAAGAATAACGGAGTAGGTCTGATAAGTATTAAACCTACTTTTGGGTCTGATGAGTTCCAGAACTCACTTTAAAATTCGTACCAATGAAAATTGACGTGAGTGTGCACAAATATTAAAACGGAGCATACGAATCTTAAAGCATATTGGACTATCCTTGAGCCCATTGAACCTAAAGTAGATCTAATGCATATCGGATCTACTCCATTGTCCAAACAAAATACTCTAAATTTCTTGACAAATATTCTCATTGGAACTAAAATTGGGTCCAATGGATTTGGTATCCATCCGATGTGCTTTAAGATTCGTTCACACTACTTTAAAGTTTGTGAGTAATATATTTGTGTGCACGAATCTTAAATCGTATCAGACGGATACCAAGCACATCAAACCCAAATTTGATTCCTACGGCCAACGGACCCAAGTTTTTCCCATGTGGCTAATACCATATATGTTGTCATTTCATTCTTTTAGGGCGTGTTCGGATGACAAAAATTTAATGGTAATCGATGGGATCGGGATAATATTATAACAATATTTCCCAGCAGCGTTCGGAGGTCTCATTTTCTTCCCATCCGTTCTCGTAGTTTCTTCCCAAGCCGTTCCCGCCGCAGTGTAAAAAAATGGAAAAAAGAAAATGAAGTCGGAGTCAATATTTTTTTTCCCATGGCGCGTGCGTCCTTCTCTCCTCTTCTCTCAGTTCCTGCCTCTATTTCTTTATAAATGTTTATAAATGTTTTTTTGTTTTTAAGAAAATACGTATTTTAAACATTTATTTGTTTATAAAGGTTTTTTTAAATGCTTCTAAATGTTTATTTTTTAAAATGTTTTTAATTATTGTTTTCTTATTTTATTATATTTTTATTTATTTTTAAATATTTATTTATTTTATTTGTACCCATTTTAGTAGTAATTTTTATTAGAAATGTTTAATCTATTTAATATTATTATTTAATCAATTTTATTTAATTGCATTATTATAATTTTATTAATAAAAATAATTGTATAATTTTAAATAATTAAGCAAAATGAAAATCTTGTATTAATAACCACAATAATTATTAATAACCACAACTATTCCTATGGTACAACCGAACACTCATTCAGTACATTCTCATAATAATTTCCGTACATACTTAAGAGTATGGGTTGCCGCAAATAAAAAAAGTGGGTTCCCAAACCCATCAAATTCCATCCCGTACGATCCCGTGACAAACGAACAGGCCCTTAGAGTATTTTAAAAGAAAACTTGGGTTTGAAGTTGGTTCGTTGAAGAAAAAAAAGGAGAAAAATATGGAAAAACTTCGGCCCAGTAAAATTAAGCCCAAATTTGATGTATGAGTGCTTGTTCATTCTCTTCAATACTTCTCTGTTTATGTTATTCATCTTCCTAAGAAATTTGTGTAGGATATACTTTTTTTTTTCTAATGACATGTTAATTGTAAAATTATTGAAATAAGTGCGCATTGTACTTCTAAAAAGTAAATGGGACCAAAGTAACAAGTGTCAAAACATATTCTTTTTTATGCAAGTGTAGCCAATAATTAGAAATTTAAAGAAAAAAATTGAGCAAAATTTTTATTGGTGTTGGGATCCTCACAAGTCACAACATATTTGTTTTAGATTTTTCTAAAAAATATTTTTTAGGCTTGTACTTACATTCACAGAAAAACCATGAACATAGTTACAATTAAATGAAAAAATCATGAACAAGAGAGTTCTTGGGAAATTATAAATTGCTTTTTTCTTAGGTAAATGACAACGTTTTGATATTGCATTAAAGTTATCCATATTATACTCTTTAGTTATTGAATTTCTTAATTTTATACAACTTTGAATTAGTCATCTATAAGTATTTTTCATTTATTAAGTGTAAATTATCGAAGTTACTTGAAATATTGAAGGAAATCAATGAAAAATAATGATATTGAAATATAAAAAAGAATAAATATACTTCTTTCATACAATTTTAAATATTTTTTTGCAATTTGAAATGAAACAATATCTAATAGTCATTTATGAAATTGATAAAATGTTCTTTAATATTTTTGTTAAAAGGTCAATAGTTGCATTAACAACTTAATTGAGAGTCCATAAAAATAAGTATTATTTGACGAGTGACATTTATATATATGAATGCAAATGACTCAAAATAAAATTTGTTTCTAAGGAAACAAAGTTAGTAGTTCGATACCGTACCAAAAATTTGTACTTGTGTGTTTTAAAAACCATTAAAGATATAATAAACATTAAAACAAAAATAGTGAAAAAGGATAAAGTGAAAGTCAAAACCAAAATCACCGATAAATTATGATGGGTTTTAAATATGTGTGTGATTTTGGAATATGTTTTTTAGTGTCATCCCGAGCTATACAAATTTAGTAATTGAATATTTATTCTTTTAAATGTTTAGATAAAAATAAGTAATATGAGAAAAGAGATTTAACAACTATCCAAGAATAAATATAGGGTTGTTGATAAAATTTGTAAGCAAATTGTTAAGATTTTATATTGTTCGGAATTACATTAATAAAATTATGGAAGTTTGTTATTTAATCGGTTCACTTATTCGTTTGTTTGCTTTGTAAATCGACATTGTTCTTAATTTATTGAAAAATAAAAATTTACATTTGTTTGTGAATAATAAAACTAACCAATGAAAGAGTTTGACAATATTATTTTTGTATATTGCTAAATATTTGTCATAAAGCTGGTGGTTTAAATATGCATAAGAAATTGAAACTATATAAGATGGATAATTCAAAAAATCGCATGAAAAGAAAAACAAGACCGAAAAGTGCATGCCCCACGTTCCTCTCAATTCAATTTGAAAATAAGATTTTTTTATTGGATTAGTCCTTTCGTATTTTTTTTTTTTACTTTTGTTTCATTATCTTGATAAATTTATCATTATTTTTTTATATACTTTCAATTAATCAATACGATTAAAAAAATTATACGACAATTACGCACATATCGAAAGAAAGTACGATGGAAAAAACGAGCGGCAAAAATTATCATGTCATCAATTTGATAAAGATATAATGTTGTTAGTACATGGAATTATGTAAAGCATTCATATATATATTTTTGCTCAAATTGGTGTGATCTGGCTATTAATTAGTTTTGATAATTCTGTGATTAATTCTATGATAGATATGATGAATTCCATATATAGACTAACTGAACAAGTTGACTTATGTGGTTATAATACCAGACATTTGTTGTAATTTCATACTTTTTATAGTATTCTTTTTTGGTTGTATCACTATCAATACCAGAACGGATAATTCATATCCAGGTGCTGCATTTGATCACTCTATCCTTTTTGTGCTGTTAATTTTCCTTTTTTGATTCTATGTTTCTGCCATCGTTCAAGATTAAATCAGTACTTGGTTTTTAGAATGGAAATTAAGGTGGAATACAATATATTTTTGGTGTTAAATATCGTTTTGAAAGATTAGCCCATACTTCCTACTTAGATTCATGTGTGATGCCGAAACAGGCAATTATTCTTTCAAAATGTAAAAGGACTGGAGGCGTCCATTATTCTATGAAAGCTTGGAATGGAGATCAGATCAGCAAATACTAACTTATAACTCGAGCTGATTGGAAAATAAAAGTATCTAATTCCCCATGGCATGCATATGCCTTTTTAAATCATGATTAAATTGGAAGGATCTCTTTAGATGAACCACAAGTGCAGATGATTTTATATGATATGAGTTGGTGCTACATATAATAGACGAAACATTAAGACAGGCATAGAAAAAGCTTGTTGTCTTAGAGCAATATTCACTATGTAAAAATATAAATCCAACTATTATTATATGATGACGAGGGATCCGATTACCACAATTTTGAGTTACCAAAAAGTTACCGCAACCATTTTCTACATTTTCAAAGTGCAAATCGTCGATCCAAACCGTTCAACATGATCTCCACAATAAAATGTGCTTCCAGATCAAATTTTATATTTTTTTTTGAATTTTTTTACTATTTACTAAGATGGGTACAAAATTCAATGGTCTGCATTTGACTAGTTTTTGTAAAATACTTAATAAATAATAAAAAAAATTCAAAAAAATGCAAAATTTGATCTGGAAGCACATTTTATTGTGGAGATCATGTTGAACGGTTTGGATCAACGATTTGGACTTTGAAAATGTAAAAAATAGTTGTGGTAACTTTGTGGTAATCGGATCCCTCCTCGTATATGATATGAGTTGGTGCTACATATAATTGGAGAATAGAGAGTTTTGCTTGACAAGCTTTCAAAAGAAAAAAAATATTTAATATTTCAGACCTTTCTTTTAATTCATACCCTCATTTCTCATATTTAAAAGACAAATTTCAGAAGACAAGTCATGTCTTGTAACCCTAAAAAAAGTATGGGTCCATTGAGCCTATTGAGTTTATTGCACTGATATAAATGATAAAAACATTATTCGATCCTTCCGTGGTTGATGTCTTGTATATATTGGTTTACTAGCTATTTCAATCGAATTGCTTGAATTTATTATTGCACAATTTGACTCCTCTGGCTGAGCAAGAATGTATGTTCTCTTAAGTGCCCTAACCATAAACACAATATTTTAATTTATTAAATTTGTGTAAGATCTCGATGGCATGGTGCACCACATATTTGAACATGTTGTCTGAAAATTCGTCTTTGGAAAGTGCAAAGGTGAACAAAACATGGGAGTAGAGGTTATGACTATGAGCTAACAACTCTTTTGAGAAAAGATGTAACATTACAGCAAAAATAGTTTGCAAAATGTTATAGGTCTAGTTGGCTTCTTCCAATATCTCATTGATGCAAAGTCCAATAACCAAATCATTGTAAATGTATTCAAAGTTTTAGATTTAGTATTATAATCCAAATAGGAAGCAGACAGAGATTAAATAATCCGGTGTTGCACACAATTTTTGTTGCTCAACTACGTTCTTCATGGAAATTTAATCAGAGAATTCATGCAAATTTAAATATACATTTCACATTTCATTTGATTGCAAAATATTTTGCATGTATATATTGCGGAAACTTGATTTAGTGCATTGTGCATGATTCTTAATACCACAAGCATGACATGAGCAATAAAATGAATAGTACTAAAAATGATTGTTTAAATTGGAAGCAGGTTTATTTACATTATAATCCAATATTATATATGTAATTTCAGAAATCAAGTTCACTGCTCGCAATTTTAGCCAAAAAAAATTAACTTGTGCCGATTTATTTCCTTACAGTGGTGGAGCCACTTGGGCTCAAAGGAGTGCATTTGCCTACTCTTAGTTGACATAGGAACACAGTAATGTATAGTAATGTATACTATGTTAGTACTACATAACTGATGATATAATGGAATACAATGAAGGTACTTGGTGGAACTGGCTGTCCATGTCAAGTGATGCTGAATGTAGTCGAGTCGGCATCTGTTCTTGGGTGTACGAAACATTTTGATGTGTCATCCTATATCTGAACAAATGCAAATTACTCTGTTTTTTTTTCTGTGAGATCTAATCTATAGAAATGTAGTTTTGATGTCAGGTTAAACTTTAGAAAATAAAGTAGACGCTTATTACGGGTTTCTCTTGCTAAGATGATAAGAGGCTAGAGAGCCTTTTTTGCGTAGCATTTTTCGGTGTATGTTGAAACAGAGTCTGGTGTCTATGACCACCTCCAATTGTCGATAAAAATCAAAATTGGATGGACAGTTAGTTGTGTATTATCCTATCAACTAATTATAATATGTTATTGCTTGTTTTTCATTAAAAAAAAATGTTCCTTTTCCTCTTTTTCCCTGTTTTTTCTCTTGTTTCAACTTTCAAGAGTGTTCTTGTACTTATTTTTCTCGATAATACATGAAATTAGTGACATCAACTTGCCATAGATAGAGAAGTGAGGCTATGGTAATATGTATATTACATATCGGCCGGTGCTATGAACTTTTATATTTTTATTTTTAAAGTTTAAATATTTGATCTGAACTGTTAAACTCTATCTTCATATGAAAATGTACATATTGACCAAATTTTACATTTTTCATAATTTGTTTGTTATTTTTAGATAAAGTAAAAAATCACTTGATCTAAAAATTATGAATCATCTGAGAGCACTGAATTTCTACTTATCTAAAAAAATAGCAAACAAATTTTGAAAAATGTTAAATTTGGTCTCAAGTACATTTTCATAAATTATCTGAATTTTGCAAATAGAGATATGAATCTATAGCACGGTATTAAATGTTTTAAAGTATGCCATAAAGTTCAATTTTATTCAATGACAGCATTATAAAACTGGACACATTGAACACATGTCATGTCAAAGCAGACATACACTTAACATATATATAGTCTAGTTTGCTTCATTTTATTTTCCCTTTTCAGGGGCACATCTCTTGCAGTCCAGTCCATTTTTCAAGGCAGAGTGTATGCTGCAATATACAAAACAACAATCAATAAATAATGACAACATAAACTAGCTTAAAATTCCAATATTCATCACATGATTTAAAAGAAAAAAAATCATTTTCTTACCTCCGCATTTATATCCAACAGGGCGATTGGCAAGGTTGCACCTTTTGGGAATAGTTATAGCAATCTCGGGCTTAATACCGGCACTCTTCGCTGTGTTAGAAAGAAGCACAGCACACAGGCAGCCCGGGTTCTGAGCAAATGTTTGCACCTGAGAGCAACACTGACTCGATACCTGGGCATTTGAATCCTCAGCAGCCGATGCACATGGCGCCAATCTAAATGCCATAGTGTCAGGCGAGGTTGTACCGCATTCACCTGCACCGTTGACTTCATCAATGCTAATTGCACCAACAAACACAAGTGCTACAAAAAGAGCAAGGAACTTGGAAGTAGAGAACACCATTTTTGTTTCAATTTTTGAACCTATTTTTGGAATGATTTAGCTAGAGGATTGATGGGGTTTATATTGATGTATGAATTTTAGTGGGAGATACTAGTGGGTATAGCACTTAAGTATATTAATTGTGAGGATTTTCGTTAAGTAAATGATTGTCTGTTTGGTGATAGGTGCACTTAAAGTCTCAGTAGCCAATTTGAAGCTGCCAGGTTTTCAAGCGGTGCTTTGTGTGGGGTTGGCCGGTGCTAACTCTTTTATTTTTATTTTATTTTTTATATTTATTTTTGAAAAATTAAAAGGGGGAACCTAATCCTGCTCAGTTTGAGAATTTTGGGCCTAAATTAGGGGTAAAACAAATCTGCCAGGAGGTCTGTTATAGGCCTAATGGGCCTAGTTTATTACATTTGCAGCTGAATAGATGCATGGTTTCATACTGGTTCAGATTCAGTAGTGCAAATCCTCCGAGATTCATGCAGAACGTGTTTGAACGGTCGAGATTTTCCCAAAAGTCATGTAAAATATGAGATACTAGAGATGAACCTCGCGTTGCTTTGGTAAAGATAAATAATTTTTTTTATAGAAATTACTATTCAAATGAATAAATTGTATAGAGAGTAAATTTACCAGTAAAATTCACCTTCTACAACAAATGTTCTCATAATCTACAAACGGAAAGAGTAAAACTTACATAATCTTGCAATTATGTATTGTGCAAACAGCTGCAAACTTGTCATGTACAACAGCTAACGGACCTAAATAAAACAGAACAAAAAAACCCAACTTGCTTTGGGTTATATTTATCTCAACATGGAAGCACAGTCATTAACACAATCCCTGCTAATGGACCAGAATAAATCTCAGCAAAACAAATAGAAAATGTATAATTTTGAGAAATTAGACTAAATTGGAGGGGTTAAACTATGCCAATTGTGGTACAACAATCAAGATAGATGGCATCTAGTTGTGGCCTTTCTGGAAACATGTATCATTTACCAATTTGGGGCGAGAACAGCTTGGGTCTGATGCCCATCGGACTCAAATTTGGGTCTGATGGGTTTCGGGACCATCCGATCCACTTTAAAATTCGTGCACATTAATTTTAAATCAGACACGAAAGTTGTTGGCGCGAATCTTAAAGCAGATTGGACGGTCAATGAACCCATCGAACTCACTTTGAGTCAAATCGGCATCGGACCCAAATTGGTTCCATTTGGGGCCATACATTATAGTTTTTTTTTTTAGTTATATAACACATAAAAGATAATACATAAATAAGTAAGAAGAATTAATTAAATAAAGTACTTATCTGTTCATTTTATCTTCTGATACGCACAGCCTCATGATATGACTCAAGTTTCTAGAGAAAAAAAAGTTGAGGTCAGAAACTTAAATATTGTATAACAGATTGTTTAATAAACTGTCTATATAAAAATATAATAAAACATGAAGGAAATCTTTAAACTCTTCGCAAACAACATTCTAACATGAAGAAAGAAACGTTCCACTGTCAAATTTGAAACTCTTGCATCTTTCAAAAATTTAGGAACTAGATTGTGCCGGTTTTTTTTGTCAAAATACCTTTTTTAGTATTCTTTTTTTGTGTAGAATTGACTAGTGAGCAGGTATAATTTGACTTTATTTAGGACTTGATCTTTTCATTGCACGTCAATTTCACATCACTTAATTATAATTTGCAAAATTAATAATAAAGGATATGAATTTACTATTGGGTGTCCTACTTTTCTATAATCAAATTGGAAATCTAATCTTGTAGTAAAATGTGATTAATAATTAGAGGGATGCTTCTATGCACCTAAGGACCTATTTGTAAAATGAACATATTTTTATTTTTAAAGTTCAAACAGTCGATCCGACCGTTCAACATTATATCCATATTAAAATGTACTTGGAGGTCAAATTTTACATTTTTTTGAATTTTTTTACTATTTATTAAGTATTTTACAAAACTAGTCAAATTCAGAGCATTGAATTTTGTACCCATCTTAATAAATAGTAAAAAAATTGAAAAAAATGTAAAATTTGACCTCCAAGTACATTTTAATATGGAGATAATGTTGAATGGTCGGATCGACTGTTTGAACTTTGAAAATGAAAATATGCTCATTTTACAAATAGGTCCTTATGTCCATAGAAGAATTTGCCTTAATTAATAGATTATAGACCATTATACATACCCCTTTCTTCCTCCATTCAAGTAAGCGTCGCCAATTCGTTCAAACTTCCAGCATTGATTTTCTCCACTTGGACTGAATTTTATTTATTTTTTAGATGAGTTGTTCAGACTTTCCAGATATTCCTTTTTTCTTTTCTTTTATTAACGTTCGAAGCCTTAAATTATAGAGAAGAAGCAAGGTTGAAAAAATATAGCAACAAGTTTATATTCTTGATAATCTCACCAAAAGGAAGAAAACAATAATAGTGTACGACAATTCAAATTTTCTTTCTTTTCTTCTCTTTCCAATTTTATCTGATAGTCCT
This sequence comes from Carex parvula, assembly GCA_025461045.1. NCBI lineage: Eukaryota > Viridiplantae > Streptophyta > Magnoliopsida > Poales > Cyperaceae > Carex > Carex parvula. Next base: position 580,744 of record JAJGRW010000413.1, on the reverse strand, counting down.
TAACTTTTTTTCTTCTTTATTTTCATTTCCGAAAAACAAAAACATAAAAATAAGAAAAGAAAAACACAAGGATTGAAATTCGAGGATTATGCTTTTAAGTAGATGAATGGAGATGTCTTTCGTATTGGCTAATTTCTTTTCATATTGGGTCAATGAGCAGATGGAGAAGAAAGAAGGACAAGAACTCACTGACAGATGGGCCATAACACACGAAAATGGAGAGAATGCGAGTTGATCTAACTGGAGACGAGCCAGAGATATATAGATGCTAGGAAATTATTTAGAATTAGGGGTGTCAATGGGTATAGTACGGGTCGGGTGGAGACATTTTCATACCCATACCTATTAAAATTAACTTTACCTATTATTCATACCCATTAAAAATTGACCTTACTCTACCCTACCCTTACCCGTTAATATTATCAGGTAACGAAACGGTAGCGGGTGAATAATGGATAATACTAATTAATATAATAATTGGTTTTATTATATTTTACAAATTAAACATCAAAAACTCATTCATTTCACACATATATATTTCTAATAAAAATAAATGTGCAATCAATTCCAACTAAATTATTTTTTATAAAGCAAGAAAATTCAAAAACACGAATATATATTTAGGTGAGCTAGAAATTGAATTGAATATATATTTAGATTTTATAATTACCCTATAGAGTAACGGGTACGAAATAGTCATAACCTATATACCCTTACCCATTTGGTTAATGAAAAAAAAAAATTATCCATACACATACCCAATAAGCTAACGAAAAAAATTTTTACCCATACCCACCTTATCGAATACGATACCGGTCGGGTAAACGGCTAAAAAGGTACCATCTATGTTGCATGGATACGGGTACGGGTATCGTATCGGATACGATACGGATACGGCGATACGGCAATTTTCAAAAATCAAGGATACGATACGTCTATTATATTATATTATTAGTTCAACACTTGTATTATATAAATTAAATATCAATTCAAAACAAAACAAAAAATATATATATCAAAAGTTTTGGATATAGATTAAATATAAAAGCTACTTGATTATAACATCAAATTTGAAGTAGTGCAGTGGTTAAGGCCTTTGGAGTCCATAGCAGTGATCCCGGGTTCGATTCCCGCTGGGCGCTGGAAAAAATTAATTTTTGGCGCGGTCCACAGGGGATGGCGCGGTCCACAGGGAAGGTGCGGTCCACAGGATGGCGCGGTGTATGGTGGACTATTCCGTATCCAGAAGTGTCAGAGGCATATCCAGAAGTGTCAGAGGCGTATCCAGACGAGTCAGAGGCGTATCGGAGACCGTATCAGCCGAGTAAGGATACGCCACGTAGGCGGATACGCCAGCTGGTGTATCGGATACGTATCGGTGCCGTATCGGGCGCGTATCGGTATCCGATACGTGTCCGATACCGATACGTGTCCGATACGGATACGCCGCCTAAACTGGCGTATCCGTGCAACATAGGGTACCATTGACACCCCTATTTAGAATAGTTCAGCATCTCTAGCGTAGGTGTAAGCTGAGGTGTCAAATTCGTGGTTCAGGGGAAAGATTGGAACAATGAAATGAAATTTTAATTTTAGAATAACATCGCCTATATAAAGGCCACCACTGGAACCATTTTATATAATTTTTGGTTCTCTTTTTTTTTCTCTATTTCTTCTACTGTTCGTTTATATGAAGGTTTGGTATGAAGGTTAGGTACTTAATTAGATTTGAAAGTGAGATTTAGGTGGTCTCTTGGAATGATGCCCATTTTATATAATTTTTGTTCAATTGCTTTCATTATCTCAGTGAAAATAGCATGTACGTTTGTTCCTCTTTCCTCTGCTTCTACCGTTGAAAATCAGGTTACGAATGATAGCTACAGAACGGAGCTGAGCATGGTTTCACCATTTCTTCTTTGTATTTTACATAAGAGGTTGAATATTTATAGAGAGATAAGGACATCTCCATTTTTTTTAAAGTGTATGATTGTTAATTTAATGTTTAAAATAACTAAATAAATGAACAAATAAATAAAAAGGATAAAAGAAATAATGTTAAATTTTCGTGGAGATATTGAATATTATGATGTTTAAATAACAAATTTGGTTATTTTAAAGTTTGCAAGGGCACACAAGAAATTTGGTTATTTATAAGTTAATTAGGAAGACTATTTCATGACACTAATTATCAATTAGACCAATCAATGGGGAATGTCAATGGCGCTACAGTAGGATAATGACATAATAATAGATAGAATTTCATACAAACCCCATAAAGTCCTAATTAACAACATGTAAATGTGAACTAATAATGATCGCCGGAAGAAACTTGCTTTGGTTGGCTTACAGAGTCCACTTCAATACTATGGCGGCTTTATTAAAAAAAAAAGGGTTAGTTGTTCATATGCCCTTTAGAACTTAAGAAATTATTTATTTTCACATCAAAACTTAAAAAAGTACTTATTTCTCTACAAAATTCAAAATCTTTCATTTTTTTTTTGTTTCAATTTATTTGAATAAATTCAAGTATATTCATTTAATTGATCATTATCGAGTAGAACTCACCAAGTCCCTTTGTGAGCTTAACTCAAAAACCTATCAGATTGACTTCAAACGATGCATCCAAACCGTTGAATGATCTACTTCATGATGATGCGTTTACATGTCAAAATTTTAAAGTTTTGAGCTAATTTAGTATGAAGTCAAGCGGTCAAAAAAAGAAGATTTATAAGTTAATTTTAATGAGTTCATTTTTCATCATTTTTTGACCACTTAACCTTATACTAAACTAGTTTGAAAAATTATAAATTTGACATGTAAATGCATCACTCGTGAAGTAGAACGGTTTCAATGGTTTGAATGTGTCGTTTAAAGTCAATCCGATATATAGGTTTTTGAGTTAAGCTCACAAAGAGGCTTGGTGAGCTTAAGAACACCTTAGTTCTCCTCGTCATTATCCTTTTGAAGACTGGTAGGTTGGTAATAACCTGCTCTAACATGTCTGATGGCAAGTTTGCTGTAGTAATATTGTCGTAATTCTTTTGCAAATTTAGGCTACGTTGTTTTGAGAAATAAAGAGGGTATTTTACTTCCCACTCATATCTCTATTTTTAAAGTTTAAATAATAAATTCGAACTTCTCAATATAATCTTTATATTGAAATGTGCTTGGAGCTAGACCAAATTTTACATTTTTTGGAGATGTTTACTATTTTTTTAGAATTTTTTAGAATTATTGTTTGTCTGAATTTTTTATTATTATTTTTATTTAATGAAGAGCTGTGATTTTCAAAAATTATAAAAAAATAGTAAAAAATTCAGAAAAAATGTTAAATTTGGTCTCCAAGCACATTTCAATATGTGGAAGCGGATTAAATGAAGATTAAAACAGAGGAAAAATGGGGTGGAGTCAGTTTTGTTTAGGGACTTTTGACTAGAAATTTTATTTTCAAACTTAGTTGTGATGTTTTTTTAGTAGGGTTGTGTCCTTTTTATTGATGTTTGTTTGTTTTTGTGTTAGGTATGACTATGTTGTTTTTTTGGGTTTGTTTGTTTTTGTGTTAGGTATAACTATGTTGTTTGTTTTGTGTTAGGTATAACTATGTTGTTTTTTTGGGCCGGGTACTAGAGAGGTAGTACTGGTACCTGAACTTGGTTTGATTTCTATTAAATGAAATCGGTGGATATATCACTATAATAAAAAAAATCATTTCCTGTAAGATTCTCCCTAAAATCTTTAATTTAATCCCCTATAGGTAGTCTACATACGAAATGTTGACATGCAGTGGTACTGTGAGATATTGAATTAATTTTTTCTTAGGTATATAATGGAAAATTTAAGAAAGTGCCCTTTTTTTTTTAAAGATGAATTAATAGTGATTAATAGTTAAATTGACAATTTTACTCCCTTTCAAAATCATATATGTTTTATCCTCTCGACCCTTCCTTTTCATGTGCGACTCTCTCTTTCCGTAAAATTGGAAAGATGCAGAAAAGGATTTTGTAGAAGATATCTAATTGAAGAAGCTGTGATGAACATATATTTATATTTCTCAAATAAAGAAGGCCGAGTAGTCTACAGTGTTTAAGGTATGTAGACTACAGTGTCTGTACAAGTATATACAACCAGAGAAATAAATACAGATTAATGAATTTGAAAACCCTTATTTTGTCAGCAAAAGAAATTGAGTCCAATATCATTTTTTATGTCCCATGAATTAGTGAAGAGTTAGGAAATAGAGCGAGAATAAAACCCAAACTCATCCATCCAAAAATGTAGCACAGAATGGACTCTGCAAAAAAAAAATTATCAGAATAAATATTTTCATAAATTCCACCAAAATGGAATTGCTGAAACATAGGTATAGTTACAGTAGGTATAGTGAAGGAAAAACATGACGTGACTCTACTACAAAAACGTTAATTATACACAGTATATAATACACAGATGGAGAAATTTCTATTAAATCCGTGTGTAAGTAAAAAGACGTGTGTCCGAAAATAAACTCGAACATTCATACATGGTTAATGAAAATAGAATAGTGTATAAATGTACTCCAGCATTTATATACAGTTGTGTATTAAACAAACATGTAAGATTGGAAACAATTGTACACGGTTGTGATTAACTTAACAGTGTATATATGAGCTCTAACAATTGTACACAGTTTTTTATAACCAACTGTGTATGAATATTGCTCCATAGGATTTTTCAAAAAAAAAATTATGCTTGTAATCATACACAATCTATTGTATGATCTAGGGTTGTAAATGAGTCAAGTTTGAGCGAGTTACCCCCAACTCGAACTCAACTCATTAAATAAATGAGCGAGTCAACTCGAGTTGGGATGGTAATAACGAGTTGTAGAGCCAACCCGAACTCAGCTCGTTATCAACTCGAGTTGGCTCACAACTCGTTTATAACTCGTTTAACCAGTTAATTATATACTACTAGTAAATAATTTATCAGTATCCAGTAATTTTTCATACAGCAATAATACATAAGCACCAGTAATTTTTCATACAGCAGTTTAACAAAAATAATCTCTGGAAGTTATTGTGACCAATGCTATGTAACTCGAGTTATAAATGAGCAAGTTGGGGTAAGCTCAAACTCAGCTCATTTATTAAACGAGTCAGCTAACTCGAGTTGTAAATGAGCGAGTTAAAGCGAGCTGTAAATGAGTGAGTTATGAGCGAGTTACGAGTTTGAGCAATTTTTTTCGGCCCTAGTATGACTATGACCCATGCGTGATGAAAGAAACACAAAAAATTTCACGTCATTGATCTGCACATTCCTGTAATAATGCATATCTACCTACCTTTTCTAAGGCATCTCTATCATTTCTAAAGCACATCTTCCATGTACATGTATTTCTCTAAGGCACCCCTTCTAAATAGACGAGACTAGAGCGGAAGGTAAAGCAAGGGAGACAATATTCACTGAGAAGACGGTTGGAGACAGAAAACACTTCAAACGGGTGTAACTTTTCGCTAAAGTATCGGATTTTAGCGTATGACCCCAAATCAGAAAGCTCGCGAGGAGATCTACAGGTTTTTTGAGGTTTACTTAGGTTTGCATTTTTCACGGCCAAAAATCAAAGGGAAAATCCTCAAAACTTGAGTTGAGGTTTCCGATTAAGTTTTCTTTTCTTTCTAATTTTCGATTTTGTACTAATTTACCATATTTCTTCTTAGACATTGTTCATGTAAATGTATAAAGTTTCAGATCTAGAATTTTGTTGTATTTTCATTTTTGTAGTAAGTAAAATGGTTGTAATAAATGAGTTCGTATTTTATTTGTGTAATACAATTGTAAATGTTGTTATATTGGTAAATAAATGTAGTGTTTTTGGTATGCATAGTGTTTAAATTTATGAATTTTGTAAATGTAGTGTTTTTGGTATCAATTCAGATCTAGGGTGGCCGTATTTAAAAAAAATTAAGAATCATACATGGTTTTTATAATAAAACAGTGTTTGAAAGGTATTTTCATTCTCCGTTTTAACACAAAAATCGGGTATGAATGTTTTGCGAAAAAAATTAGCATTGTTTTTGGAGTAATGATTAAGCTCATTTTGGTAGTGAATTACGTAGGATTTTGGCTTAGATTTTATCTTATTTTCTCACATTTATGTTTAATTATTATGTGAAAAAGGTTATTGTTGTCCTATTTTATGTTTTAGTGCAGGAATCATGTTTTGGGGCTATTTTACATCATTTGAAGCAAGAATCGGATCAATCAGAAAAGCACAGCTCACAGACTAAGGCTCTGGTACGAACTGTATCAGCCAATACAGACCAAAGCCCCAGTACGGACCTACAAAAGTTAAATATGCATTAACTCCTGGAGCGCTAACTTCTGCAAGGGGAGTACGGTCCGTATTAGCCAATACGGACCATACTCAAGGCGCCCTTTGGTGAATTAATTGACAGCTATATCCAGATCAGATTACTTGGCCTCCACTCATCTCCAGGCGGCCCTTCACTTCTATAAAAGACCCCTGGACTGAACAGGAAAGAATATCTTTGTATCTTTGGTGTTTTCAATTATCAAGTGAGAATAGAGGAGTGTGTAGAGACTAAGTAGGAGAGTACTTTGTGTATGGTTGTATCTTTCTCTTACTCTTTTGTAAACATGTCATTCAGCGGCTAAGTTTGGATTCTTAGGGTTGGCAGTAAATCTTTTGTTACTCATGATGCTTTGATATATTTTTATTTGATCATTGTTTAGTCTTTTGTTGTTCGATTGCTTTTGCGCTTTATGTTCGATCTTACTTGATTTGGTTTATTAGTCTAGACCGTCACCATTGGGCTAACTGGATTGTGATAAGGAAGAATAAAAATACAAGATTAATAGTATAAACCTTAGCCGGAGATACCATTAATTGGATCAACAAAAGTATACATGGGAGTCTCAACATTCACAGACAAATGTCACATTGTTGTTCCTTACTATGGGGACACCCAATAAAACCAAGATATAGGGCAACGTACCTAGTAAGTAAAGTCTGAATTCTTTCGGGCTAATCACGAATCTCCTTGCACCAACCGAGACAAGCCTTAACGGGATCTATTGGTTGGTAGGGTGATTGTTAGACAAAAGCGGCAGTCACTAAATTGGATTAGAAATCCTCATACAACATCTGAAAACTAACATCAAATAAAGTAGAAACCAAAAGCGGATTAAAGTAACAACGGTATGCCAAAATCCTAAGAATTCACATCTCTATCTTATTTATTTTATTTACTTTTAATTTTCACCAAATACAAAGATAAAAAACAACAACTCTTGAATTTCAGATTTTGTCTAGCATTTCGAAAGATTGATTTAATCGCTCAAGACCTTAAATCTTATTCCCTACGGATCAACACTCGATATACTACTCGATAGGATTATGCGCTTGTAATCTGACTCGATAGGAAACCGGATTATAAATTTTATTAGCCTGATCACAAAAACACTCATCAAGTAACATACTTGGTTCTTCAACTGTGTACAATTACGACACTTTCATACACATTGCGCATAGACACGGTTACGAAACCGTGTACAAACCTATTTTTTAACCATGTACAATCAAGAATTATGCTGTAGTGCAGCGTAATTAACACGTTGTGACTTGTTCACGTCACGGCATGTGAATAATTTTTTTTCACATTACATGACTAAAATGGTGAAGGACAGTCATATCATGACCGCACGTGACGTGACTGATCACTTAATTTTTTTTTTTCAAATTTTAAGTTAGTTCACAAAAAATAATAAGGAAATATGCTAAAAATAAGAAAATATTACAAAAAAAATTATAATAAAGAAATAATGTTGGAAAAATTGGTCACATGACGTGATTGAATCAGTTGGCGTGACATGAAATGTTATTTCAATCGAAGAGAGACACGTCACGTGACATGCGAGTCACGTCATGTGATCAACACACGTGACGTATTGTGCCAAAACATACCCATGACATATGTGACTAATATACAATTGTTTCTAAATTCATGTTAATTACGAAAATATCACTTTTTTAGATTTCCAGATCGACCAATATACATGGTTTCTAATTACTCGACAATTATTTCAGATGATGCTTAATATTAGATTAACATTGATTCAAAATTAATATACAATATGTCGCTAATTAGGGATTAAGTTGCAATACAAAAACATAATACAAGAGAACAATATGCACCATTTAATATATAGTAGTTTAAAAATGAAAGGACATGCACAGATTGACAGATTGTACGTAGTAAATTATATTGCATCGTCGAAATTGCTAAAATAACAAAAACTATAGTGTAAGATTGATGAACTACCAATTTGCCTATACATATGAATCATGTGATTTAGCATTTTGGCTATGCAAAATAGAATTCAGATCCTTTTATGTATATTTGAATTATTCATTATAAATTTGTACAAAATCAAAAATGGAATTATATCATAGAATCCGGACTCTGGTAAAACGAGACACACATATCTATTATGTGTATGTATATACACATATCTATATGTGTGTATGTATACACATAACATAACATATATCCTAAACTTGGAACTCACAATCAAGAGCTAATTCACTGCAAGCGCCAGGGTAACAAGTTGGACTTGGCTTTAGTAATTAAACAACGAGCAACTTCATGCAAAGTCACCGGAGAGCATCCCACGGATATCCTCTCCATCATGTTACATCCAACGGTGGCTGGAGATGGGACCCACTCCCACCTCCACACCCTTCTTTCTTCCTCCTCCTCCTCCATTGACAACTGGTACATCACCACGCCGTTTTTCATGTTTGCCGGGTCAAACATGTAGCCACCGCGCTCCGTCCCACGCACCTCCACCGAGCAAACCGCCTGCATGTCTTCATGCAGACAGTCGAAATTAGGAAACAACCGATCCACCATTTCCACCGGCATTTCCTCTGGATTGTTACTGATCACCTGTAGAGTGTCCCCATCAACCTCCCAAGTTCTCACCTTCATCACTTCTCCTTCTCTCCCTGCTCCAACCAACAGCAACCTTTCCTTACCGGCAATCCCAATAGACCATTTCAAGACCGATGAGTCGGGCCTTAACTGACGGGTCTGTTCCCATTTTTTACTCTCTGGATCAAACTGACTAACCCAGCCGGTGTTCTTCTCGATCACGTAGAGTCGGTTATCCGAAACGGCAACAGAGAGCAACGTGGCATATGTATATCCATCAAACATTGTTGGCATTGGCTCAGCCAATTCCCACGTGTCGGTTTGCTTGTTATAAATCTCCACTGCCCCCTCTTCCTCTCCCTCGTCCAAATCTATATCTATAACGAACCCGCCACCAACCACCACTACCCACTGACCCACCTCCGCCACGACCGGATCTTGCCTCCATACTTTCGGCCCCTTCGTCTCCATCTTAATCGAACTCCCAAATGGATCTTTAGATATCACCAGCTGAGAGAGGGTGAGTGTGTACAATAGGTCCCGGGTGGAGCCGAGGAGGAAGTAGGAGGTGAGCAATGATTGTTTTCCGATTGAATTATTGCGAAAGGGGACAGACAGCCAAGTGCGGGAGTTCGGGTCCAAGGCGTGAATCGAGTGAGTGGAGGCAGAAGGATGCGGGAGACGGCGTAGGATGAGCCACGGAAAGAGACGGGGCCGGGTGTGCAGAGAGGAGCGCACGGCATGGAGCCAGTTATGGGACACACATGAGGCGGAGAGCAAGTCAATTGTCGGCAGAGTAGTCACCACGGCCTCTAGTATGTCCGCCGGCAAGTCGGGCCAAATTGTGCCGGGTTGGTTCATGACCCGCTGGTGAACCAATGTTATGTTATGGTTATTGGTTGCTCAATTGATCAGTTTTTGGTGGTTGATGTGGTGATGCACGGTGGAGGAATCTATGAGCCTCTTTATACAGGGGAAGTATGAGTCAGTATTAGGGATGAAAACGATATGGATAATATAATATAATTTTCGAATTATAATAAAATCATAATTTTTAGACCTCACAAATGTCAAAGTTGTAAATTTAATACATCTACAGGAGAAGCTCATGGCCAAAAAAGCCTACCGGTGAGACAGTGATATGCTATGCATTTCTCTGGTTTGCAAGTTAAGTCACGGAAATTCTATCTCCATTTCTTGTTTTTTTTTATTTCCATCTCTATATTATTTTTACATGCCGGTTGTTCCAGAAAAAATAATAAGTGATGGAAAATATATATTATCTTGCCTAGTTTCTAAATTTTGACAAAATTTAATTTCGAAAATAATTTATATTATTTGAAAAATAATCATTCTATGCAACTTTTTAAATTTTCATAAATATATAACATATTTGTCGAGAAGGAGAAATTTTTTTTTTTTCAATCCCACAGAAGTAACGATTATTGATTTGATTACTTTAGACATTTCTAAAAAATATGATCACAGAACATTCCAAATTTAAAGAAACTGAAGCATTGCTTCAATTCCTTTAGCATCAATGCAAAAGGGAATATACATCGAAGCAACTATGGTTTATTTAAATTTTGGATTTTATGTGATAAAATTTGAAGGCCTAAGTCAATACAAAAACAAACCGAATCGTTAATTTGATTCCTTAAAAATATCTAAGGATCCTTCTATGACATGAAAATTACCATCTACCTTATTCCTGACAAAATATTTATTTTATTTCTAAAAATAAAAGTCTGCTTTCCTGGGATTTGCAACAATTAATTTTAAAATAAAATTAAACAGTGTTAAACTTATTTCCACTTAGATCACATCCATTGTGACGGACAAATATCCTCCCAGGTACCTGACTCAAGCAAATTGCAACAGCCGGCTCAGATTAATTCTATCTTGGTCAAACTCAATCTGGTACCTATTGAGACTGTAGGGGGTCTGTTTTGAGATTCGTGCCATGTTAAATGGGCCGTCCGATCGTAATTTGCTTGAGTCAGGTAACCTGAGGTGAGGTGAATTCCATTGTGACAATGTCTCTACTCAGATCAAGTGGATGTCCTTTTGAATAAGTAACCCTGGGATGGAGACAATTGGAGAAAGAAATTAAAATAACATCTCTAATGATCAACATGTCTATTTGATTATTTGGAAATGTCTCATTCAAGCATCAAACTTGCGGAAATTATTGTAGTTACCAACTCAATATTTTAAAGTAATTATATTATCATTGATTTTTAAAAAAATAAAAAATTAACACATCGGCACTAGCTACCACGGTGCGCACGACATGGGGGTGCTTTTGATATGTGACATACTTATATTTCGTATTAGAGACTTTTGTTGTTTATTGTATTTTTTTGATATTATTGGTTAGTGTTTGATATTACGATACTAGCAACTATATTTTAGTTATATTATTTATAGTAGTATTATAAGTTCGAAACACAACAGCTTTGATGATTGGGAGAGAAATTATGCGACCAGAGAAGCGACTGGAGAGGCGACTCAACAACGACCATGGCGAGACGACTCAGCACCCACCGCGCAGAGCCGCAACCCCAAGGACGGAGCAGACCTTACTAGACATATTTAACGAGGCAATGAAGAAACCCCCGAGAGATGTCACGGAAGACTTCTCTACATCTGAGACAACCAGGGAGCGCCATGTAGGTCATGCGAACACCAAGGAGACTTGCGACAAGCCACAGCAAGAGCAACAACTCGAACCAAACAAACAGAAGAATGGTGAATGGCAAACGGCAATACCAAGGTGGAAAAAAAGAATTCCAAAGGCCCAAAAAGTAAAACAGTTTCTACTCCACAGAGGTGGAACAGGCTTATGCAAGAATGTTCAAGGCAAGAAAGTGCCTTCGGTGCTTTTCTTCTGACCACAAACGAGCACAGTGCAGAGAACCTCTTAAATGCTTCAGGTGCTTTAAATGTGGCCATACAGCTGCTAAGTGTTATATATATATAAAACCAGAGGCACTCAAGCTCAAACCCACAAACCACTCAAGGAAGCCATATTCAACCTAACCTAACCTACGCTCAAATAACAAAAGGGAGCACAGCAATGGGTGATATGTTTCTGGAAGAAAGGCAGAATGAGGAAGATGTCTTCATGCCCGCACACACAACCTTGAGCCCAGTCAATGGCTATCTTGATAGGGCGGCCTACATCAATGTCACTGAGGGGCACCAACCATGAACCTCTCGGAGGAGATCCAACGCACATTGACAGCAACACATGGGGGCACGCCTGCCCTCTACCGAGTTTTGTTAGAGGATAACAAACCCTTTCTTTTGATATGTCGTGATGCGTTAATAAGGGACTGCGGTGGTGCAGGAGGGGCCGTACGACATCCCGCGACTAGGGGTACAGTTCAGGTTGGTAGCCTGGGAGGCCACAGCTTGGCATGGCCTTTCAACCACCGAGTCATCAGACATGGATCAGACTGCATAAGTTGCCATTTCAGTTCTGGAATGTTGAAGCACTAACTAGCATCACTTCACGACTGGGAACTATCAAAGAAACAATGCCCTATGGCTTGGGAGCAAACCAATTTGACCATATCACATTGCTAATAGCTTCCCAGCACCCGCGCATGATTCCTAAGTACTTAAGGGTAAGAGAAGGAGAGTATACCAAGCGGGTCCGAGTGCAAGTAATGGACTCACGAGCGCAGCAGCCAGGGTATTTTCCACCGCCGCCGCACCCGCCGCAGAGGCGCCAATACTGGGAACGGCAACAACAAGCGCGTCACCATCCTTACCAACAAGCACCACAGAGGTCCTCTCCCACGTCCGGAGACAGCAGCGAGGCATCAAACAGGGGATCTAGATTCCAAAACCGGCGTTGGCAGGAAGTACAGAAGCTGGTACAGAAGCCGGTGCAGAAACCGGTGCAGAAACCGGTGCAGAAACCGGTGCAGAAGCCGGTGCAGAAGCCGGTGCAGAAGCCGGTGCAGAAGCCGGTACAGAAGCCGGTAGTGGGGCCAACAATGTTACGTAAAATATGGAGGAAGAAGGCTATTGCACCCACATGCATTACCACATTGAAGAAGGTCACAAAAAATCCAGCTAGTACAGTCAAAGGCAGTGGTACGAATGCAGGGAGACATTCTACATATTTCATTTTCTAACGGCAGTAATATCTCCTTTACAGAGCATGAAGGCAGGGTTAAGTCAACTCGGCATTAAATGGCCTATACTTACACCAATTCATGACTTCCCTGCTAGTGTAGCCATGAGGTTCAAAAAATTAATTCGATGGGATGGGGAGCCGTTAGGCATTAATGATGCTAACGTGGGACAGAGAATGGATCTGATAGTTATCTGCCCAGGTCAGGAACAAGTACACCCCAGGATAACAACATCAGATGGGGAAGTCATAGCAAGCCTAGAACCTGCTGCCTACTATGAACCAGAACCGAACAATAGCCTCACTATCTGGGAACCCGCTGCTGCCTATGACCCAAAATCCATTGCTCTTCACGGCCCAGAACCTGCTGATGCCTACGGCCCAGCACTCACTGCTGCCTACGGCCCAGAACCTACTTATGCTCACGGCCCAGCACCCACTGCTGCCTATGGCCCAGAACTTACTGATGCTCACGGCCCAGCAACCATTCCTGCTTACAGCCCAGAATTAGAAGAGGTCTATGGACCAGAAAAAACAAAGATATTTCTAAGCCCAGTTTCGGGTTTGGATATCCCATTGCAGGCCGATCTCATAGAAGGCTTACAGAGTCCGCCCCCTGCCTTTCAGCCACGCCTAATGGAGACTGAAAACCAGAGCCCACCTCCGGGCTTTAAAAATCAACTTACCGATCAAGGTCTCATGGAAAATTGCCCAGCATGGGTGAGAAGAAGCCCCAGGCTCAAAGGAAAAAGGACGGGCCATACATCACGATATTAGACAGAGCAAGAGCGGTGCAAGGATATGAAGAGAGCAAAGGCAACCACCGCAGTACACGGGCGGCTAACACTAAACCTCAAAAGCCTAAACTGCAGTATCTCAATTCAATGAATCCACTCTCCAAATCGCAAGCAGAGGCCTTGGTATACACGGCTGGAATCGAATGTTCTGACAATCTGCAACAAAGGATTGAGGCGGTACTACAAGACCATGAAAGTCGGGTCCATGTTAACTCGGAGCTCGACTCGGAGCTCTAATCGGATCGGATCCGGTTTATTTAGTAGTTTATTTGCTCTTATGATTAGTGTTTTCAGCTTTCCTTGCACGGGTATAGCCCGGTTTTTGTGTTTTATTTTGGCACTACTTAGAAAGGAAATCGGCCCAGGAATGAATTACAGAGGGGTGAAAAATGTAACAATAGAGATGTTTGGCTGGTGCCAGTGTTGTACCGTCTCTATTCCAAATATATGCATTTTCCTTTATATTACGATTCGTGTTGTCTCAATCGTGTCAATGAACTTCCACGCAAACATTAAATTCATCACTTGGAACGTACGTGGGTTGAATGAAAGGCCGAAGCGATTGGCGGTTAGACAAACAATATTGGTAGAGAAACCGAATATCGTTTGTTTACAAGATACTAAAATGGCATATATGGATGACGGATGTTTTAGAGAAATTTGTGGAAACAGATTTGATCAGAAACGAATATTAAATGTACAAGGAACCCGAGGGGGAATCATTCTTGCTTGGGCATCCCAGTTATTTGAAGAAGTGCAACACAATATCAGCGCCTTTTCTGTGTCAGTTTTGCTCAAAAGTCGGGTTAATAACCAGAAATTCTGGATAACTACGGTCTATGGCCCCTCAACACCGACTTATAGACACGACTTTCTAATAGAAATTCAAAACCTCAAACCAGTGGATAACACACCTTGGATCCTGTGTGGGGATTTTAACATTACGGTGGACCCGGATGATCGCAATACCACCCCTACGGATTGGAGAACACCTTTGCAATTCTCACAATTCATATCCTCCCTTGGATTACTGAATCTACTCTACATGGGAGGAATTTTACGTGGTCAAATGAAAGGCACAATCCCACAATGGCAAGGTTAGATCGGTTCTTAATCTCAACAGATTGGAACCTTAAATTTCCCAAACTCGCTACAAAAAGCCCTTCCAAACACGTCGTCTGACCATTGCCCAATAATGCTCATTTCAAGAGCTGGATTTAAAAAGACTAAGTTCTTTAGGTTCGAGAATCTTTGGCTAGGTTCCCGGACCTAGAAAAGGTGGTGTTACAAGCATGGTCTTCAATACAGCTAGCTCAATACGCCACTGCAGCTCCATCTCAAATTGCAGAATTTACAAAAGAAATTAAGCAATGGGCGGCACACAATGTGGGAGTAATTAAGCAGCAGGTGGAGGTGTGCCGAAATTACCTGGGATGGGTTGATAAGGTGAAAGAGCAGAGGCCTGTGACCCAACTAGAAAGGTTTATCACGGCATTGATTAAAAAGAGATATACCGAGTTGTCAGTAATTGAGGAGGATATGTGGAGGCAAAGATCTAAAATAAATTGGGAATTACAAGGGGACAAAGGAACTCGATTCTTCCACGCAAAAGCATCGGGCAACAAGAATCACAACAATATACCGCAGGTGGAATTTCAAGGTAACATGCATTCAGATCAGAAGGCAAAAAATGAAGCATTTTTTCAGCATTTTGTAGCCTTAATGGGGGCGGATTCAAAACAGATGCCCCATATTTGTTGGACCAATTTATACGACCAGAGCCATGATCTTAGGCACCTGGGAAGACAAATTGAAGTTGAAGAGATCCAAGAGGTAATAAATCAATGGCCAAATAACAAGAGTCCCGGCCCGGACGGGTTCACCGGGGAGTTTTACAAGAAATTCATGCATGTTCTGATACCAGATATACAAGCTGTGCTTGATACGGTTATGAGGCAAGCTGTACCTCTACACCCTCTCAACACCTCGTATATTGCTCTAATTCCAAAGAAAGACAACGCATGCACTCCGGCTGATTATAGACCTATAAGTCTGTTGCATAGCATTCAGAAAATTTTCTCCAAGTTGTTAGCCAATAGGGTGCAAGGCAACATCCCCGAGCTAGTGGATTGCACACAAACCGGGTTCATCAAGGATAGAAATATCACATAAGGGTTTATCTATGCTCAACAACTTTTGAAACATGTCACTCTACGAAAAATCCCGCTTGCAATCTTCAAAGCGGATATCCACAAGGCATTTGACACATTAGGATGGGCATTCCTTTTGTCAATTTTAAAAGAATTGGGATTTCCTGATAATTTTGTGCAGTGGGTGCAGCACTCAGTATTAAATGGCTCCTCCCAAGTTATTGTTAATGGGTCGTTGGGAAAAACAATTAAATTAAGAAGGGGAGTAAGGCAAGGGGACCCGTTTTCACCGTTCTTGTTCATAGTGGCTATGGACTTTATAACAAGGTGGTTCAACAAGCTCACAATGACGGGAGCAATTCGACTCCCTTTTCCGGACATGAAACCGATTTTATTATACGCGGATGATGCGCTGTTCATTGTCAAGCCGAGGAGCAACAGATCCAACTGTTAAAAATCGGCCTAATTGTGTTTGAAGAAATATCAGGGCTAGCGGTCAACATGCAGAAATCAGAATTAATTCTGACTCAAGAGGATGCACAGTTAGCAGAGAGGCTTGTGAGCATCTTAGGTTGTCAATTCAGGAGCCTTTCCGATTACATATTTGGGGCTGCCATTATCCAACAAGAAACTCAAGAAAACAGGCATATATACCGTTAATCCAAAGATTCAACAAACGGCTAGCGGGATGGGCGGCTAAGCACTTATCCATTGCGGGAAGGTTAGTGTTATTGAACGCGGTTTTATCGGCTTTGCCGGTCTATTTCATGTCTTGTTTCTTATTGCCTAGCTGGGTAAGAAAGGACATCGACAAAATCCGAAGGAAATTCTTATGGCATGGCATCACAACAGAGAACAAAAGGATGAGTTTAATCAATTGGCCAATAGTTTGTACTCCTAAAAAGTAGGGAGGATTGGGAGTTATGGATATAAAGACATTCAATAGGGCACTCTTGCTGAAATTTTACTGGCACTGGACAAGGCCACAGGAAAATCTGTGGAAACCGTTGCTACGGCAAATGGGTCTAAACGAAAGTTTAATGCCGGCCACAGAACTATTTGACAAAATGGAGAAAAGGGTGCTGTCCTTCTGGTGTATATCCATGACCAGGACCCCAGGTAACGGGTCAACAATAAGCTTCTGGGGACATGAATGGGGCTGTGGTATTCTAAAGAGCAGGTTTCAGATTTTATACACATATGCAGAAAACACAGCTATCAATCTGCGTGATGCAATACAGGATATGGGTAGAGACCGATTAGTAAAAAACCCATTATCAGAGATGGCACAATCACAGCTACAAACCTTGCAGCAAGAGATTGCAGACCAGTCTACTTAGAGGCCAATACACAAGACGACATTAATTTGGAAATGGGGCTCTACTGGGATTTTCTCGGTAAAGACGGCATACTTTGCAATGAAGGACTTCCCCGTATCACAAACAATTCTCATCGAATCTGGTCTATTAAGGCACCACCCAGATTCAAGGTGTTTGGATGGTTGGCGACATTGAACAGAATTTTAACACTCGACAATTTGAGGAAGAGGGGATGGCAACTACCGAATAGGTGTGTGTTGTGCAAATCGGCCTCTGAGTCAGTATCACATATGCTGGATCAGTGCCCGTTTAGTACACAGTTATAAGCGAATAGAGCTAGCTTTTCAGATAAGAAGGCCATCACTGACAACATTGCTAAGTACGGCAACTACTGACAAAGAAAGATCCTTGTCCCTCATAGCACAGTTCGTCATTTGGAGAGAACGATGTGCGAGAATTTTCAGAGACTCAAATGCCACAGAGGATGAGCTGATGGATCAAGTGATAGTTCAATACCGATACTCAACACTGAAAATTTAGTGAATGGGAAACCCGCAGAGACTGAATTGCATCATATCAGCTTGCAGCCGATTGATAAATTGATGGTTCTAGTGCAACAAAGGCAATCGGACTGCAGGTACTCGACTGGTACAGTGAATAGCGGGTATTGGGTACTCGACTGGTACAGTGAATAGCGGGTATTGGACTGCTATAGAGAAGAGAAGAACCAGGGACCTATTTCGCAAAACTTCCAGTTCTTCATTTTCCTTTCTGTTTTCTATTCTGTTCTGTTTTCTTTTGTTTCTCGGTATTTCTATGTGCTAGTTCAGCTGTTTGAGCTTTTACATTTATTGTGTTTCACTCATTACAAAACTTTTGTAATTTTTTACCATTTAATGGAATTAAATATGGGCTTGACCCATATTTTTTCTCAAAAAAAAAAGTAGTATTATAATATTATCGACAGGTACTAAAAGTTAAAATATTTTCAACCCACGACTTAAAACAAAATACCGTAAAAATTAATTGAAGTTAACAAAAATCTCAAAAACAATAATCTAAAAAAAAAACATATATAACATATTTTTTGTAAAATATCTCAAAAACAATAATCTCAAAATACCGTAAAACATATAACAACGCACGATGTTAAACAAAATACCATAAAAGTTAATTGAAGTAAGCAAAAATCTCAAAAACAATAATCCCAAACAAAATAATATATATAACATAATTTCTGTAAAAAAAAAAAAATAGGTCATGCGCACCACAGAGCTATGCATGACTGTGGTGCGCTGTTATGTGTTGTATACATGACCCTCAAGTCATACACATCATAAAAGTATGTACGTGGTAAGTTTTGACTTTTTTTAGAAATCAATGATAGTGTTCAAATTTTAAAATATTGAGGTGTTACCTAAAAGATTGGAAATTTGGTTCAATGCTTTTATCTAGGTAGCGTCTACAAATAGCCAAAACGAAGAAAAGAAAAAACGTGCAAAAAAGAATAATCGCTTTCATAAACAGGAAAGATTAAAAGAGATATTTGGATTTTTGTGCAGCTTGATGGGCCGAGTTTTCCACTAAAGCCCAATGAGACCCAGCCCAATGTAACAACAGCAGAAGACAATATATTAATTGACAAGAAAGTAACCCAAATGTAGGGGACCTAAACCAAGCCCGAATTCTTATCACCTAAGGTACCTCAATTTTTTAGTTTGAATCCGGTTCGTTCATTATACACTAAGTATGAATCTTAAAGAAACCTCGTACATTACACTCTTGAATCGGATTGAAACTCAAATGGCATATTGTTTCATAGGATCTGAACTTACCGACAAGTCCATAATAAGCCAACTAAGACGCTTTCGACTAATGTCTCTAACACCTTGTTTGGATGGAGAGTACCGGAAGGAAGGGGAGGTGAAGAATAAAAGAGAATGGAATGGAATAGAAAGGAAGATTAACATATGTAACTTTTTTGTGTTTGGATGATTAATGAGGGAAAATAAATTTAATTTTCCTTTCCATCTTATTTCTTATTTAGTTGATTAAAATCTAGAAGGTTAATGAAAAATTCGGTAGTTGTAGGTTTGTGACAAAAAACTTGTATGAGAATTATACATGTAAGATATAGTGTTGGACATTTGTATTTTTTGTTCTAAAAATATTTGCAACAAAATTTCTTTCCATCCATTACACTCCAAATCGGGAGGGAACCGATTATATTGATTATAATGATACAAGGTTAAACCTTTCACCTCTTGTACTCTTTACCTCTGACATAATTTTGTCAACCAAACATGATTCGACGGAAAGTTTTCTTTTCTTTCCATTCCCTCCCTACCTCTACTCTCCATCCAAACAAGGTGTAAATGATAATTAGGTAATGGGCCGGATTTTTCTTTTTTTGAGTAAATGTTAGAAGTCAATGTACTCAACTATTGTGTTCTCTAAAAGGAGAACGGAGTAGGTCCGATGGGCATCGGACCTACTTTTAGGTTCAACGAGCACGATGACCGTCCGATCTAATTAAGAGTTGTGCGCACGAACATTAAAACAAACACGTACGAATTTTAAAGTATTTTGCACGAAGCTTAAAGCAAATCTCGGTGATTAAACCCATCGAACCAGAGTAGGTCTGATACCCATCGAACCAGAGTAGGTCTGATACCCATCGGACCTACTCTCAAGTGCTCTAAAAGATAAGAAGTAGACTCATTGAAGAGAGTTAAGACGAGCGATGAGTATAGTAAGAGAAGAAATAATGATAACTTTTAATAAAATAAAGATAAATAAATATAAACAAGATAGCGAAAATATAAAGAATAATTATCTTTTTATTCGTATATTTCTCGTGTGTACAAGATTGGAAAAATTTTATTTATAGTCACAAATTATAAATAAAAAGTCATCTAAATAAATTAATAATAAATGAGAAAATTAATTCTAATAATAAATTGAGATGATTAATATTGAGGACTACAAAATATATGAACATCAAACAATATTTACATAACATAATTCCAAAAAAAACCCCTCTTTCTTACTCATTGTGAGAAGCCCAAAACACCAAAAGACAACTGAATCATATTTGCAAAATCAGAGAAGAGAGAACGATTGTTGTTAGAGCTGACCCACAACCCATATTGCATATGCATTTTCAAAGAAATGTTGGTTCATAAGTTTATAACCCTTACAATTAACCCTAACAAATGTCTCATCTATCTAGGTATAGAAAGTTGGAACTCTTATCGTTTTCCCTATAATAACTTTAAAATACCATTTTCCACTTTTCTGTTTGTAATTATTTTTGGCAGTATTATTACATTGTAAACTAATGTTGTTGTTCCTAAGTTCACTACTACACAACTTTAGTCTTTTAACAGTTTTAATAAAGGAAAATTTTCAGTGTGCCCATCTAAACTTTTAAAATAGCCAATTTTCTTATCCAACACCAGATGAACTAGAATTACTATATCCTCTGATTTAACTGGACATGTCCATTATTTATGAATGTTCTCTTCCTCCCTAAAATCAATAATATCCTATTCGGTATCGACTTGAGAGTAGGTCCGATGGGCATCGGACCTATCTCGGTTCGATGGGTTTAATCACCATCGATTTGCTTTTAGATTCGTGCAAAATATTTTAAATCCTGTGCGTGTATGTTTCAATTTTTGTGCGCACAAATCTTATACTCGATCGAACGGTCAGAGTGCCGTTGAACCTAAAAGTAGGTCCGATGGGCATCGGACCTACTCCGTTCTCTTCGGTTTCATATGAACTAAAATTACTAAATCTTCTAAATCGGGTAAGAATGTATTCGTTCTTGGATCATTAATTATTAATACTTTTTGTATGATGCCTCGAATTTTTTTTCATGACTGTTATTATGACCTTACTCGATGACAAGATTTTCTTCAATAATTTTTTTTATCATGTTAACAAAACTGAAACTAGAAGAACTAACACATTTTAAAATTAATGTGAAGGAAATTACTAAATTATTAACGTGCTCAATCAATTCAATTTTTACAATTAAATATACTAAATTAGTATATTTAATTGCTTAAACCACTAAATGGGATATAAATAAAATGAATGAGTTTGAATGGAGAAATAAATAAATTTAAAGTTTTGATGAGTAAATATCTAATTAATGAAGTTAAGATGGAAACATATCTAAATTTTTCTATATACTTTAATTGGGAAAAAAACTAAGGAAAAATTGAAAGTTCATCTTATTTATATCAGCTATTGGTCAAATTACATTGATTACTTGTGATGAAATTTTGGAAAATCTTCTGTGGAACCTATTTTAGTGATCTCCATTTCTTTGTGAGCCCCAAAGCGTGTGACATCACAAGGAAACAAAGAGCACCGTTTTGTCCAGTGTATTTCATACTGGAGATGAAATATCTACTTTTCTCGACCCCTACGATCAGAACCCTATGTACCTGAAAGTTTGAGTTTAGATTACTA
The DNA here is from genome assembly GCA_025461045.1 of Carex parvula. Classification (NCBI taxonomy): domain Eukaryota; kingdom Viridiplantae; phylum Streptophyta; class Magnoliopsida; order Poales; family Cyperaceae; genus Carex; species Carex parvula. The sequence continues at coordinate 558,913 of JAJGRW010000413.1, read as the reverse complement.
CCGTCCGATCAGAATCCGGATCAATTCAACCCGAGGTAGAATTCACGGTCCCTTTCAATATTGTGCAGATTCTAATCGGACGGTCTGATTCCAAACACAAAATTTAAGTTACTTTATGGATCATAATTCAGATCCTGACTCCTAAAGTACCTCAAATTTTGATTTTCGGTATAGACTGTCCGATTAGAATCCAGGCCAATCCGGTCCGAGGCAGAATTCACGGTTCCCTTCAATATTCGTGCAGATTCTAATCGGACGGTCCTAATCTAAACACAAATTCTGAGTTATTTAAGGGATCTAAATTCCCTCTTTCGTTCAGAGAAAACCCGACCCGAGTCTCGGATTCAATAGAAAACAAGGTAAACAAACTGTGAGAGAAAATAGAGAGAAATGGCGAGCAATGGCACGACTAAGAATCCTAAGAAGGCGAACCTTCTTGATCCCCATTCCATCAAGCATCTCCTCGATGAATCCGTTACTGAGGTAAATCGATTCGTACTTTCTTTTAACGGCGATAGATCTAATAAAAAAATCGAAAAATAGCGAGCAATGTTTAAGCTTTTGTTATTAGATCGGTTCTGTAAGGAGAATATCTAGTTCTAGCGAAGTTACAGTAATGAATTTGCTCCAATAGTCCCAAAACAATGTTTCTTACCAGGCGCTTGATTTTGATAATGAACTGATAGTCAATATTCAGTAATTATATATAGAATTTGGTTTTCTGATTAGGTCTTAACTATGATTTCTGTAGTAATTATTGTTGTTATTTGTACTTTTGTATAGGTTGTGAAGAGTAAGGGGTACCCAGAAGATGTGAAATTGAGTAATCTTAGGCTTTTAATCGGTACTGTAATAATTGGGATTGCTTTGCTTGCTCAGTTCTACAACAAGAAGTTTCCAGAGAACAGAAATTTTCTCATTGGATGCATCATCTCATATCCTTTTTTTAGTTCCATTTTTTCTCTTTTTTGTTTTTAATTGTGGGGTCTCAATTGCACAATGAAGGGGATAATTAATATACTTGTACTGATTTACTGATTGAATTATTACTTGTAAACTGGTAAACCTTGACAATAATTGCATTGCCTAACTACTTTTGTAGAGAGTATGGTATTCAATAATTATTGTAGGAACATTTTTTTCTATATATAATGGTACTGATTTACTGATACTGGTACTGGTATTTATTAATTAATATAGTGGTATTGATTTACTGATTGAATTATTACTTGTGAATTGGTAAACCTTGACAACAGCAGTGGTATCTCACATATATAGCATTTAACGTGTTGTTGTACCTCTTAAGCTACACTAAAGAGAAGAATGCCATTCTTTTCACCTACCCTCCAGCTGTAAGTTCCTCTTTCTTACCTCCTTACTGTACCAGTACCAGTGCTGGTACGATTGTAAATGATACAAAAAAGAACGTATCTTCGACCATATTTCGATACCATAAGACAATGATACGGTGACCACTGTATTTTGCTCTATTAAGTGAACAACTCTTGCTTTATTATATGTAATCTTCATTTTTTTTCTCTATGCCCTTTGCTTAACATACCAATGGACCAAAAAAGAAAAGTCAAATTATTTCTGGTGCTGATATTTTCCGGCTTTATTATTATTTTTTTTGTCACAAAACAGGATTCTTTCAGCAGCACTGGGCTTATTGTCTCGTCTAAGCTACCTCGGTTCTCTGACATGTATACTCTGATTATAGCAAGTGCTGATCCCAAATCCATCTCTGCTAACAAGCCCGTGCACTTTACCAAATCTGTCACCAAATGGTACAAGTTCTATAGCTGCTAAACCTCTTCTTTTTATTATTTCTCGCACGATTATTTTATTGGACCATGAAAGGATCAAGCACTAAAGTATTGTTTCAGATCAGTAATAACTTAGATGGGTTTTGGCAGATATATGGGTGTTCAAATGGTCGGTTTGGTTAAAACCGAATTAAAATAGTCGAACCAAAATTTTATTCGGTTTTCAAAAATCTAACCGAACCAACCAAATTAAAAATGTCAACCAAGTAATTTCAGTTTGTTTGGTTGAACCAAAATAAGAGAGATTAAAACTAGACCAAATATAAAAAACCAAAGTAATTCAAAAATTTAACCGAACCGAACCATTTAAACCGAAAAAACAAACCATCTAATCCGAAATTTGTCGGTTCGGTTGAAAACCAAATAAACCGGATCCAATGAACACCCCTAGCAGATATATTAATTTTTTGGCCAAAACACATATTTATTTACATTTTTATTTATACATTTATATATTGTCTTCATTTTTTTTTAGGTTTACCAAGGATGGGGAATTGGTGGAGGGTCTGTTCTGGAAGGATGTTGATAGGCTGATTGATGACTACAATAGCGGCCGCAAGAGCAAGTGACTATCTCAAAATCCATAAAAGATGCAACAATAACAGCGCCTATGTAGTTTTGAACCGTGTTTAGTTTAAAAACTAGGAGAGATGTGGTAGGGTCTGTTATTCATATTATGCTGGTAATATCAGTTTATTTTTGGTGGATTTTTCGTATAGACGTAGTTCTTTTTGCAAACTATTATATTTCTTGTGTTGCTTGCATCCTTTCTTGATAAGAATAATTAATGGGTGGTTTCATAGCAGAGGAAAAAGTTTGGGCATGTGCTGTCAAAAACAGTTTTATGATCACCTAGATGCTGTCAGGTTATATTGAGATTGCAGACTAAATATTTTGGTGGGTTATTTTTTTAATTGGGTTAAAATTCCTAACTTTCGGACATGATTGCAGGAAGTTGTATTTGCAAATTCAGAAAGGTATTAAAAGAATCAATACCTAGGAGTTTGTAAGTGGAAATTATTTTGAGAGCTGATGCAAATCCTTATGCTTATAGTTTACAAACTAAATTTTAACTTGGATCAGTATATGATGGATTTAGCACTGGCTTTGCCTCGCAATTGTTTTAATAATGGAACTAAAAAGACGGAAATAGACAAGAAGAGTTGTGAATTTCGCTTGAAAAGTTCATAAAACTACGTCGTACCTCAAATTGTCTAATTTTGCCTTTGAACTTCTACTTCAGATTTTTCTGTTGCTTTTGGTGTATGACGTATTGTATCGCATGTTACTTCCTTATCATTAATTTCATGATAGTGCAATTATGAAAAAGTTGAGAAATTCTATTATTATTATTTTACTATTTTTTTGTAATCTTTATTTGAAGCAATTCGTATTTTGTCATTACCGTTTAGTTTTTGTCAAGTACTATTTTTCAATTAAGTTTTTTTTGTAGAGGGAAAAAATATATGAAAAAAATTTAAATTAGAAGCACATACTTCAATATAATTACGGTGTCATCTCTCAGATAATGACAATGCATTTTCCAAGATATTCTTTTAGTAATAAAAAAATTCATGACAACATAAAAGCTCTAAATAAGTTGACAGTTGACATTCTATAGATATCAACAAAAATGAATATCTTTACAAGATAATCACATTTCAAATGGAACCTATATGATCCAACTAATAAGATAGAAAGGAAAACTCTACTTCTTTGTAATCTAGTCTATGAAATAAATTTTCCCCACATGATCACAATAAAGAACTCCAGAACATTTTTTTGTGTTCGAATTGTAAGAAACTAGTGACCTAATTTTTAAAATTTCAATTAACATTCAACCCCATTTGACGCAGTGAACTATGTCACAAATATGGAACTTTAGAAGGATTCCTAATTAACTATCTTTAATTCCTACTGTAATAGTCTCGCAAAAAAAAATTCGGTACTACATTTTTACAAGGAACAGAAAGCAAAAAAAAAAATTGCTTTTATCAAAGCATTCCGAAATGAAATTTAACTCGTCAAGATTGCCTCGATTCGGTCTATGGATGCATTCAACTTGCCATAATTCATGTCAAATACAGGCTCCCCTGTTCCCAATCCCCTAAATTAAAAAAGAAAAATTTATCAAAAAAAACTCAAGTTAAGTAGGTAATTTGGAACTAAATATCATAAATTTTCAATTTTTCAGGTGATTCATAGCAAAATTATTTCACTTTTAGTCAACATATTGTACTTTCTGGTAAAAAATAGACCAGCAGATAGGAAAGCAAGTCGTGACAGATCAAATTGGGTTCGAGTTGTTTTCAGGTCCATTTAGAATTTGGGTAGGTCACAATTTAAATCACTTTTGCATGTTGGCATTTGTCAGGTTCAATGCATATCATATTTTGTATTATCCATACAAAATTTACTATGCTTAGTGTTAAGTATTATGGGGGTAAGATTGGGTTAATTTGTCATTGACAACAGGTCCAAGTCGGGTTAGGGTTCTGGTAAGGGAATCAATTAGGTCATGTAACTTATGTAAGACCCAAAACCAGAACCAGAATAATAAGTCAAACCCAACGAAGTTTATTGGTAAATACTGAATTATATTCTATAAAATTACCCGTGGATATCAGGAAGTGCATACTCAGCTCTCCAGCCAATTCTCAAATCAAAGCCAGGAAAGAAACTGATATTGGTTTTGTTTCTAATTTGAGAGACACCATCTCCACCTAAACAAGTCGAAATCTTCCATTTCCAACCCATCGCATTCAAATGGAAGCTATGCCCAATCCCAACCTGGTCATTACAATAACAAGAAATGTTATGCGAAATTCCAAAGAACCCCTCATCTTATAAAAATTTCAAAGTTGGAGACTTTAAGAGACACCAAAACTTGTTCATTTTTATCTAATGCACTTCTTTTGTATAATACAACAATGATTTTAAATGTAAAATGGCACTACAAGAAAACATGAAGTATCATAGACCATGCAAAAAATGTGCCATAAAACATAAAAACACTTTCAGAATACCACACAAGGAAAAAATAATAAGGTACACAAGGCATAGTAATACTTAGTATAAGTACTTGAAAATCAGACTACGATTTTTGAAATTTAACCTGGAACTATTTGATAATTCAATATGGTCCCCTAACAGTGATGATGTAGCATTGCGAGTCTTTTAATCACTATGATGTGGTCGACTTTAAATGTGGATGCTTAAAATGCACACATGAAGATTAATTGATATTTATAGTTCTCCACCGCTATGCACCGGTACATCGGATATGGGCACAATATGCACCTCATATGCCACGTGCCTTATTTGCATGTCATGTATGTCTCAAATTTTATCCAACGAATTGTAGCATATGTGCATGCACATATGGAGTATTGTCATATAGAATAAACGGCGTGGTTTCACAAATATGCATGTATTTAGTCAACAGAAGCGGCTATAAGTATATCCAAAGTTTCCGGATCTTCTGTGACCACACATCAGAATTGTATAATTACAAAGGCATTTAGTGACTCTGACATTATTGCAAACCTATTCAAGTGCTGTATGTGAAAAAGACATATATTTGCAAAACATAATGTATCCTAAGAAATAAGGACCCATGGTTAGCCAAAGTGACAAAACTGGAAGTACTGGTAAAGCAATTGCACAACTGTAAACATAATTGGAAGTACATGCAAAAAATGAGCCGTATAACATAAAAACTCATTCAGTATACCACATAGAAAAAAAATAATAAGGTACACGAGGCAATTCATCAATTTAGTCCTGGAATTATTTGATAATTTAAAATTGGAAGTACTGGTAAAGTAATTGCACAACTGTAAACAGCACTACAGCATTTTGTACATAGACCTTAGTTCAACTATATCTTGAAATTGAAGAAATAGCACTGAAATGCAGAAGTAAGAGAGGGAATTAAATTAAGCAGATATATACCTGGAGATTCAAATATTTGGTAAGCGGAATCTTTTTGGAAAGAACTTGAACATCTCCATGTATTGGTCGATACATGAACTTCCACCTTCGATCAGTACTCAGTGGCTTCAGCACAAGCTTCGCCTCGTAATCGTTTACTTCGTAATTAAAGAACTGTAAAAGGGGTAGTAAGTAACAAAAGAGATTTCATCACAAATCAAAGAGAGAGAGAGAGAGAGAGAGACCTCGAGGTTGATGCCGACGCGGAGGTTTTGGAGCTCCTTGCGAAACTTGAGGAAGAGCTCGGAAGGCACGACGTTGATGGTGTAGGCCTCCTCTATAGGAATCGGTTCGCCGCCTCGGGTCGCTTCTACTCCGGCGTCGCCTGGTCGCATGGCCATCGTGCGCACGTGCGAAAGAGATGTGTCGAGGCGAGAGATAGAGCTAGGCGGAGAGGAATTGAGAGAGACAGAAGGCGGTAATGCCGTACGAATCGTATCACCTAAGGTAACAGGATATTTCTGTTTGGATCTGGACCATCTTATCAGAATCAGCACGACTATTAAAGCGGATCTGAGCGTCATCTCGGGCCGTATTAGGACCGGAGTTCTATTGAACGGCCATGATCCAAACAGAAATATTTTCTTACCTCAGAGGATATGGTTTCGTGGCGTACTGGTGTCGTGGTGGCCGAGGAGAAGACAGTAGAATAAAAGATCAAAATGGGTCGGATCAACAGAGGATAAGTGGATTTCGGATTTGGGACCCGTTACTTTCAGATTGCTCTCATTCACTGTGTTGATAGGGATACCTGACTGAGAAAAAGTAGCCGAAATTTTTATTTATAACATAGTTCAAAAAAAATAAATTAAATAACCATTGTTTCATTTTGGTTTTTACGCGTGCCACAAAAAAATGCGAGATATCTCATATATGCATCGATTTCTATATGAGTAAAAGTTTTTGGTTTTTTACGCATGCCACAAAAAAGTGCGTGCCTCGATAAAACACCAAAAAAAAAAAAAAAAGGGTCCGTAGAACCATTCTGAATGGATCCGCATTGGCATTCTGCGGCTTCGCTGAAATGGGTCCGCAGAATGCCAGTAAGGTCGTGGTAAAAATCGAAATTCTCATAAACAATGGTTATTTGATTTTTATTTTATTAACTTTGTTATAAATAAAAATTTCGAAAAAAAGTAGATCAGGACTGTTCTTTTAACCTGACACGAATCACAAAACGGACTCCTATAGTTTCTATAGGAACCGGATTGAGTTTGCTCGGCCAGGTTTAATGTAGGTCGTCCGTTACTAATTTTTCTCAATCAAGTACCTGGGAGAATACAGATTCGTTGATAGAGGTGTTCGAACATAATTAAATAATCAAAACTCAAATTTTATTCGGTTTTCAGAAATCTAACATAACGAATTGAATTAAACCTGCTAACTGAAGAACAACCAAACTGAAAAGGCTGAAGTAAATTTTGGTTTGATTAAACCGAAATCAAAGAGATTCAAATTTTAAAAGATTATAATTCTATACATACAAAAATACATTTAGTAATCATAGAAATAAATATCAAGATGTCAAACTAAAATAAAAGAGATTTAACCGAATTAAATATAAAATATTCAAGTAATTCAAGTAAATATTAAGTAAATTTCGATTTGTTTAGTTGTACCAAAATAAGAGAAATCAAACTAAATTAATTCAAAATTTCAATCTAACCAAACCATTTAAATCGAAAAATCAAACTATCTAATTCAAAATATATCGGTTTGATGAAAAATAAATAAATTGGATCCAATAAAAACTCGTAGTTGAGATGTATTTTCTCAAAAGAAAATTGAAAACTAAATTGACTACTTAGATATAAGCCCATGGGCCAAGATCCGCCTGAGTTATAAAAGTTCAAATCCACAAAGACAATGATTTGCATATTAATCAAGTATTTGTTCTTAATAAATGGCAAGTCCAAGAACAAGGAATAATTATAATCATATAGACACCTTTTTAATAGTTAATACCATAATGTATCAAACAACCAAAAATTAAAATAAAATATATGGTCAAATAAAACCATACAAAATTTGATAATATTTTTTACTCAATTTAGAAGAAACATGGACTAAAAACCTACACAATTTCTAATAATATAATTGTTTGGGCTCATTAATTTCAAAAAAAAAAAATGAACGAAATCGTACGTTGATTATCCGGTATATGAATTGCACTCCGAGAAAATCAAATTTTAATTAGGAGAGTTTACCATACACAAATTAAATTCCTGAATCCATTTTAGTTGTAGTAACTTGGTTGGAGTAACCAGTAATTTGACAAAAAAATTAGCAAAATTGGGATGAAGTCACTCAATTGTTTAATATCCGTAAGAGATCCTATCCAGATTGCTAATATGTAACATTTTACACGGAAGATATTACTATTGTTCACTGGACCAAAGACTAATTCTCTAACAGTTACAATTTGTCGGAGTAACTTTGTAGTTTACTAATTTTTTGCTCTCATAATTAGACCAAACAAATGATAGGGCAGAATTATGAGAATTTATTCTAATCCCTTCTGGCCAAAAATAATTTAAGCTAATTTATTCTCTTTCCTTTTTCTAAAAAAATATAAGTATTGTTTTCTTCTTCTCACTGTAACAAAATTATTAAGGAATATTTTATATACCCTTCAAAAAGGGGTCATACACAGTACCATTTAAGTATACAATTGTGTATGCATTATGAGTCGGAGAATGAACCATTTTTCTCACAAATCGGCCTATTAGAAGACTGGACACATTTTCCATATACATACTAAATATTTTTTTAATAAATGGTAAAATGAGAACATGGGATTTAAAAAAAAACCTCTGTGAGTTTTGAAATTGTGAGTTAATAAATTATGAATTTTAGAAGTAGAAATACACAATTATGAGGTTATGAAGGGCATACATGAAGTTATCCCAATTATTAAATATGATAATAATATCAGATAGAAAGCGGAATTAAATAAATAAATTAATAAAGTGTAAATTCACATCTAGACTCTAGTACATAAAAGAACCTATTTAATTAAGAAACTTTATAAATGTGTTCCATTGTGCACCACACATGCCAAAGAAACATTTGTTGTTGTGATGGCGATTTTGTGTCACATCCATCATTTATTAAACCACCTACCTTATAAATATCACTTTCGGATATAATAAAATTAATTGTTAGGCATTTCCATTCATTTATGGATAAAAGCCTAAATTTATGGCCGTATTTCTTTTTTCCCATTTTGTCAATTTTAATATCAACTATACTTGATAAGATATGATAGGTCAAATATAAAGAAATATATTTATAATTGAATTAAATTGTATATTTTCTTAAAAAATATAAGAGTGAATTATAGAAGGAAAAAAGTTTCTTGGGCCTTTGAGGCCCAAATGAGATTGTTAATTTTGGGTCCAAAAACCCAACATAATTTTTTTTTTCTAACATCTAAGCAAATCAAATGTAAATTATTAATATGAGGTGAAAAAAGAGGTCAAAACAAGTATGTTGAAAAAAATATTTGACGGAACCTTTTGTTTCATTTCACCTAATTAAATTCTCTCTAGGAATCTTCCAAGTTATTTCTCGCTTCTCTTTTTCAAAATTTTGGACTGAATTAAATGAAGAGGAGGGATCAAGTTACAACAAATTTGAGTTACAACAAAGTTACAACAATCATTTTTTTCATTTTTAAAGTACAAATCGTCGATCCAAACCGTTCAACATAATCTCTACAATAAAATGTGCTTGCAGATCAAATTTTACATTTTTTTGAATTTTTTTACTATTTATTAAGTATTTTACAAAAAATAGTTATATTCAGACTATTGAATTTTGTACTCATCTTAATAAATAGTAAAAAAATTCAAAAAAATATAAAATTTGATCTACAAACACATTTTATTTAGATAATCATGTTGAACGGTTTGGATCAACGATTTGTACTTTGAAAATGAAAAAAATAATTATTGTAACTTTGTTGTAACTCAAATTTGTTGTAACTTGATCCCTCCTCTTAAATGAATTTTGTGCAGATAGAGAAAAACCTTGTGCTAAATTTTCATTGGTTTTTACAGCTGTCTTAGTTTCTCCTTTTGGTACTTAAAATTTTTCTTTTTGTCCTTTTTTGAGATTTCAAGTACTTCTCTAACAACCAACCCTCTTTGGACTTCTTCGCTGCAAACTAACCGACCAAATTAGAGTTTAATTATCTGGTCAAATCTCAAATGTGAAATTCAAAAGGTAGGGTTGAATTGTCAGTTACAATTATACAAATAGTTTGACACGTCATCTGTGTTAAAAAGAATAGTTTGACAAGTCATCTGTGTTGAAACGGGTTACGTCGTACCTTCGTCGGATTCAAATTTGAGTTTGATGGATTATGTTTCTGTCCAATTTGTTTTTAAATATGTGTCGTCACTTTAATTTATGTGTGTTTGTTTTAATATCTGTGCATATATAATGCCCACGAATCATAAAGTGGACCGGACGAAAACATAATCTATCAGATATTCAGATTTAAATTTAAGTATGATGGACGTCGGAGGCAAATTTCATCCCATTATAAAAACATAATCCGGACCATGCAATCTGTATTAGCACGAATATTAAAGAGAGATCGTGAATTTTCAACTTGTGCTAGATTGGTTCCGATTCTAATCGGACGAATTGGATTTCAAACTCAAAATTTGAGATACTATATAGAGGATACGGATTCGAGCATCCCCTGCATTTTTCCAGGAATTGGAGGCGTTGGATCAAAATCGGACCGTTCAGATTCAATCAAGACCTGTTAATTTTAGTTCTATTTTGATAGCAGGGAACATTAACCTTTTTATATTTTAGGGATTCAAATCTGCTTAAATCCGAGATCATCAACAGTAACCCTGAAATTCCGAATCTAACCATTGAATTGTTTTGAGATGCGGACACAGAAAAATGAGCTGTTTTGAGATGCGAGCACAGAAAAAATTGGACGGCTGGATCTCGGATTTCAGAAATTTCAGGAATACTGTTCATGAATCTCGGATTTCAGCTGATCTCGATTCATATTTTAGACAGTTTTTTCTATTGGTTGTTTATTTTCTAAAAGTGTATTTGCTATAACAAAAAGCTCATTTGCATTATATTACTAGATCTATGTCAAGATTTTAAATATTTTTTATATATTTCATTAAAAATAATTGTGATATATATATAAAAAATAAATTTGTGATGTATGTAAAAATGTTATATATTGTCAAACATATTTTATTGGTTTTACATGTGTTTCTTGCTTTCAAAGAAATTTTGCCATTACAGAGAGACTTGAGAGGTATTGAGAGTAACATCTTATAGTTTATATAATTAATATACGCATATATATATTAAATTAATTGGTCAATTTCGTAGCTCCTAAAAGTATCCAATAATTTTGAACAAAGAAATAAAAGAAGTCAAAACTTTAGGAGCCATATGAATTATATGACTAAATAAATAATAAAGAGTGGGCCATGATCTAAAACTTTTGACATTCAAAAAGTTGATTCTCTATATTATTTTATATTAATTTCTGAAAATAAAAATTCTAAGCAAGACTTGTCTGTCATATCCATTTGCTTAGACTTGGTCGGTGGCATGAATTCATGCATGGAGTTGGTCAATAGTGGATTGCTAGCAGATTTTTTCTAAATATAATTAATTTAATAATTTTAACTGAACAAGTATAGAGAAGTTAGATTTCATAAAAAAACAGCTCTACTGATCTCTTACTTTAATGAAGGAAGAAATGTGTTCGCTTCACTGATGAAATGGTATTAAATAAACTTCACAAATTTTATTTGAAATGGCTCCACCGATCCACATGATTGGTGGAACAAATGCGTTTCTCCCTCCACCGATTTCTTATCTCGGTGGAGCTGTTTCTTTATAAACATCAAAATAAACACAAGAAATAAACAATTAGTTATTTTGATGTTCATAAATTAAATTCATTTCTATTATGAACTCTGGATGTATATCTTGGTGGTTCTGAATCATTTACCAGATTTATAAATGATTAAAGTACGCCTGAAATTGATAACAAACAGTTGAAAATTACCTCTGACAAATATGACATCATGGTTTATGTCATGTAAAACAGCGTACAAATGTCTGTGTCAGTGTGAAATTAGTGTCAATTGACTAAAAGAGTATTGAACAGTCTTTGATTTGCTTCCTGTATAAATGCAAAAAAATTGACTTGACAAAACATCCATCATTTTTTTCTCTCTTTTATTTTAACTTGACAATTCTATATTTTGATCTTTGACCGGATTCTGGTCAACAGTTTTAGGGCCTGTTCGGTAACCTTGAGAGAATGGGTATGGGTGTGGGATTAAGAAAAAGTTGAACTAAATTTTACTGTTGCTGTGGGAAAAAAAATTTCACTCAAGAGTCAATTTTGTTTTCCGACGGCAACAGTGCCGTTGCCGAACGGGCCCTTAGTGAACAAAAATTGTGGGATTTCACCGTAGCGGCACCGACCGCCAGGATACCGATCATGCGGCTAATATGTTTCAGCGTATTAGCCCATCTCCTATATAAATATCAAATATAAAACATATCATATTTGATATCCGAATAAACTATTAATGAATATAATATATAATATTTTATGCTTTATATTTTCCTCCAATAAAAATATTTTAATATTTTAGTTGAGTATATTATGAGGAGAGATTATGTCAACTTCTTTTTTTTTGATAATTTTAACTATTTTAAAAAATAAAAATATAAAAAAAAAATTCGGAACATAGTTTGATATAATTGGTCAACGCGTATCTCCGGTCAAACAAATTGCCACGCTAATATCGCCTCTACATGTCAATTTTGGTTAAAGGAGGTATGGAATATGGATTCTCTTGTTCCTATGTGCCAAAACAAGGAGCGCCACATCATATAATATTTATTATCAACATTACTACTGATCATAGTAACATAATTCGCAATCACTTTGCGTTTAATTAATTTTTTTTACGTTTCCGAACCGAACATCAAATAAAATGCAAAAAAAACACATTATACATTTTATTCGTGAATAAAACGCAAATCACGAATTATTCGCGAAAAAAACTCGTGTTTTTTTTTGGTTTTTTTTTTTTGCTTCATTATGGTACCGAATTATTCCCGAATTATATTCGAATTATACCTGAATTACGAAATTTTGACTTTGCCGAACCAAACCCGAACTATTCATCTGTCACTGTGCTACTGATAAAGTAACTCAACTTTAAACCAAAAAATTTTAGTTACTACCCTAAAAATTCAAAATTCTAACATTACTATTGTTTTAAGAAAAATTCAAAACTTCACACAATGCAGACTAGGTTTGCGCACTATTTTTGGCGCCAATTTCGGTGTTTTTTTTTTTCTATTATGTTCTCTTTCTACACATAACAACAGACTTTAGGTGCGTACACCTAGTCTGCGCACGTGACAAGTTTTGAATCTAAAAAAAAAACAACAGTAATGTCAGAATTATGAACTTTTAGGGTGGTAACTAATTTTTTTCAAAACTTTTAAGTTACCGAATAAAGAATTCAGATAGTCAAATTCATCTAATTCGAGTTAAAGCAAAATGAATTTGGATCGTCAGATCTATGTAGGCATTAATATTAAAGGGGCCATGTGCATTCCACCTGAGGCCGAATTGTCCCGGATCTTGATCGGACGACCATGATGCATTAACTCAAATTTTGAGTTAATACATAGGATACAAATTCGTCGAATTCTCACATGCACAATTATTAAAGCAGACTTGATCCGGATTCTAGTCCGCATTCGAAACTCAAAATTTGAGATACCGTACAGGATACAGAATTGATACTAATAGAGTCTCATTAGACAAATAAAGTGAAGAAAAGCTTCAGATTTTTAAACTTTTTTTAGTAGAAGATTGTTTTTAGTTCTCGAATTTTTATATATGTGTCTTGCTATACCGAGTGATGTCGGCACCGCCACAGAAGATCAAGAAGCATATTTTAGTGAGGAGCTGCTTGTAGTTGTCTTCTTCTTGGAAAGCGAATCAGATCTACGGTAGTCCTTGTCCAAGAGGAAATGGTTTACAGCTCCGAGTGTGCTCCTCTTATGTGCAGTGCCGACTAATTGGATTTTTAAAGAGTTTTCAGAAAATTATGTGGAGCTTCTGTGTTGCATGTTATGTGACACAGAATCTTAACACGTTTTAAATGATTAATACAAAGTTTCATTGAAATAAAATATTATAATTAAATAATAAGAGTAAATGATTAGTTAATCTAATTGAACATATAATCACTTGGACCTATAATCATAAATTAAAATTATTTTTTACAGTTCTAAAAATTATGAAGATATTTTTTTGTCAATAAAATTCCATCCTAACAGTATAGTTTTATAGAATTCATTATCCTTATCATTTATCATCAAGATTTATACCTTCGTTTATTTCAATTATATATATTTTTAGAGGAGGGTTCAAATGCACCATAATTTTTGTGCTCCAATATGCTCCACATTCTTTATCTCTATTTTCAAAGTCCAAACAGTCATTCCGAACCGTTCAACATGATCTTCATAATAAAATATGTTTGGAGACCAAATTTTATATTTTTAGAATTTTTTTTACTATTTTGTTAGATAGGTACAATATCACTTTATCGGATAGTCCATAATCTCCTTAAAAAAGTGATTTGTACCTATCTAAAAAAATAATAAAAAATTCTAAAAAATATAAAATTTGGTATCCAAGTTTATTTTATTATGAAGATCATGTTGAGCGGTTCAGATCGACTGTTCGGACTTTGAAAATGAAGATAAAGAATGTGGAGCATATTGGAGCACAAAAATAATGGTGCATTTGAACCCTCGTATTTTTAATTCACTGATGCATCATTTTTCATTTGAGTAAGAAAAAGGTTACTGGATACATTGGACCAGTTCCTAGCAATTCAAGTAGAGTGAAATGTAAGATAGAAGTGGTCAAGTGGGATGTGAAATTCCCAAAATACCCTCCGGATGTCTCCAAAATCTGATCTAAAATCCCATTAAAAAAAAATAGATCAATCCAATTTGAGCTTTTTAATTATTAGCCAACCCACAATTTAAGATTTTGAAAAAATAAATCTCTATTTTATCTGATCTAAAATCCCATAAAAAAAACCGATTCAATTTGAGTTTTTTTAATTATTAACCAACCCACAATTTAAGATTTTGAAAAAATAAATCTCTATTTTATCTGATCTAAAATCCCATAAAAAAAACCGATCCAATTTGAGTTTTTTTAATTATTAACCAATCCACAATTTAAGATTTTGAAGAAATAAATCTTGATTTTTATCATTATTAGTAATCATCAGTAGGATATTTGGTGAGATATGGAGCTCTCATATTGCCATTTTTTAATAGCATTTAATTAGGCGTGCTGGGGCCAAACCTGTGAGGAGACCTAATTTAGCAAAAGAGTTTCGTGTGGATCTTGCAATTTTGATGTTGAATTGGATTTTTTCAAATTTTTAAATCAATCCAAATCGCCACTTTACCAAAGCTCATGTTAGTCATGCCTTTTTTTTATAATTTTTTTTATTTAAATATTCAGATGCTATCATTACTAGAGATTTCATTACGAAAATAAAAATACATGTTGGATAAATAATTAAATTTGTAAATAGAGATTTTTCAAATATATTATAGAGTACAACATAACAAAATATATATAATATTTGATAAATAATCATACAACATAGTAATTAATTTCATATATTATACCACAAAACATTAATTAACATTTATTATTAAAAAAGCTAAATAATTTCCAACTACATAATTAATTAATTTCCAGCTATACAATTATAGAGTTTGGTGTGGATCTTGCAATTTGATGTTGAACAGGATTTTTTTAATATTTAAAATCAATCCAAATCGCCACCGTATAAAAGCTCATGTTAGTCATGCCTTTTTTTTATTATTGTTTTATTTAAATATTCAGATGCTATCTTTACTAGAGATTTATGACTATTTTTTTGAGATTTCACTATGAAAATAAACAATACATATTGGATAGGTAATTAAATTCTTAAATAGGGAGGGAGGCTATCAAATAGAGTACAACTTGGAAAAAATACATAAATTTTGATAATAATAATAATGCAAAGTAATTAATTTTATTTGATCAAACAATTAAAAATGCATAATGAGGTCTCGAAACTCCACCATCTTTATTGAGTATTAATTTAATAAACTAAATAATACTAAAAGATTATAATGATGAATAAATTATAAATATAAAAATTAGATACGGATATTTGATATCTGAATATCCGTATGGATATGGATACGTACATAGTTTTACGTTTCAATATATAGTTTAGTATATATTGTGGAAAAAAAATATGTTATTCATCATTATAATTAGATAAATATTATGAATTTTGATGATTTTTAATAAATATTCGATCCGATCCGTATCCGTCTAATATATCTGATCCGTTTTCACCCCTAATTGGCTGACAAAGAAGGTTGTTTTGTTGTAGATGAAAAAAACAACTTTTGTTTTACCTCTTGTGTGTGTGTGTTTGTTATAGCCTAAAATAGGTCATTAGTTAAGCTAACAGTAGTCAATTAGTCAAAGCTCTAATTAGTCATTACATAATTCAAAGTCCTTGAAACCGTGTAATCAAATCTAATCTACTGACAACATTTTTTTTTTTATATGGTTACAGAATCTCTTTGCGACGGACAACAAAATTAATCAGCAATTGGATCCTATGAAGTCAACTAGAATCAGATTTCTGTTTCAATTTTTTTAATAAATGATAAAAATTGGGGTTCTTACCAACTATTATTTAGTAATCTTGATAGCATATTTAAATAAGAGAGGGTTCAAATTTTAAATTAGAGGAGGTTTAAATGGTTTTTCTTTATGCTTCATTTATGCCTTTATTTTAAATCTTTAATAATTTAAATTTCAGACTTAAATGTCAAATAAAACCGTGAGATATGTCTATAATTTTTTTTTATGTACATATAAAATATTGACATTTCAACTTTGTTTTAATCTATTATCAAGAACTTGCAAAAAAATACATTAATATGGATATTTATGGACGTTGAACTTTTAACTTATTGATTCATATAAAAAAATAAAAAAGATAAATTTTATGTGCACTTGAAGAATATAATAGATATCACATGTAACGGTATTATTCTGACATATAAATTTTAAAATTATTATTATTACAGCATTAAAAAATAAGATCACGAGGCATTTAAATCCTCCTCTTTAAATAATGTAAAATATTACAATTTTGAAGATAAAGATATGAAATTTATATTAAGTTAAGCTCCTGAAGAGAGTTCATAATTAGCTTAACCTAAAACAAATATCAAATTAATTTTAAATAATGAATTTAAACTTCTGATTTTGTTTACTTCAACAAGATAGGAATTTGCATTCCAATTTTTTTTAGTTCATTTTGTACAAAGTTAAGAAGTAAAACAATTATCGAAATATGGATGAACTACAATAATTCATTTTTTTACTTTTCTTATCTTATATAAATTGTAAAACAATTGTAAAACAAAAATGTTACACACTAATGTACGCCTCATAAGTAAATATTGCGGTCAGCAATTTGAATTTGTTATTTGAAACAAATTCAATGGTTTTTGAGATTAAGTTCTTAAAATATTTTAATAAGCTTAAGCTCATATGAACTAAAAATAAATTCATGAATGTATTGCTGATCTGATCATATGTCTATATATCCTACCAACCGATATTAATGATTTTAAGTACCATTTAATAACACCATATAAATGGCTAAATTAGGACCATTAATTTTTTTATAATTAAATAATAAAATGTATAAAATTTCTCATCAACCTTAGCAACCATGAAAAATAATATTAAAATTTCATCATGAACCATGTCCTTAATTTTTTCTTATTCATAAATTTTTTAAATTTCAGGTAGTAATGATTATAGTAGAGAAAAAAAAACCATCATAAGCATGAACTAGTTGTCGTTATTTTTTTCTTATTAATTCATACAAAATTAAAAATTTATGGCTGGTAATTTATTGTAGAAAAAAAACCTATCAAAGTCATGAAACTGGTGTCCTTGCTTTTTTCCTTATTAGTTAATGCTGAAAACAAATATTAAAATTTCGTCCTGGTAATGATTATAGTTATAAAAAATAAACCATTAAAAGCATGAACCTGTCCTTATTTTTTCTTTCATAAAAAATTTAAACTTTCAGGCTGGTAATATTAGTAGAGAAAAAAACCATCATAACAATGAAAAAAAAAAATTATAAGCAAAATATATTAAAGTTTAAAATATATTAAAATTATTTTTTCTCTTACTTAATTCTTCAAACAAATATTTAAAATTTCAGGCTGGTAATTATTGTAGCAAGGAAAAAAAAAAACCATTATAAGCATAAACTAGTGAGTAGTGAGGGAACAACTTTTGAAGGGCAAAATGGTCATTTAATCAGGCAAGGCAGCCAGCAAGCGCATGCTCTCTGGCTCTACTAGGAAGCTGCGGATCTCGCTTGTTTTCCTCGCGAGTCTTTAGAAAAGACACCCAGCCCATTTTTAAAACTACACCACGTGTTGGCGGCGCGACCAAAGTGACTCCTGTCC
>JAJGRW010000413.1:465291-534670 GCA_025461045.1 Carex parvula | reverse complement strand
GAAAAGAAAAAGTGCGGCCAGAGTGCGACCGCAGGGGACCCGCACTTTCTACTTAGAGAAATTTCCACTCCTGAGACCATGAAGAACAGAAAAGTCCGAGAGTAATGCGGACGCACTGGGAAGCAGTGCGGACGCACTCAGCACTTGCAGTGAAATTCAGAACAAATCCAGAACGCTGTGCGGCCGCAGTGTGGACGCACTTGGGCCGCATTCAGCCTAAAACTGCCATTTGAGGGTTTTCTATTTTCGGCGCATCAGACCACGTCCTAAAAGGTGGGAAATAGGTGGTGGAAACGTGGGGAACACGTTGTGACAGATTTAGAATGATTCCCCACGTCCATATGCTCCAGATCCATTATAAAAGGAAAGGAATTTCTTCTCCATAAAAAGACCATTCGAAGAGAGAAATTCACGAGATAGAGCATCAACCACAGGAGCGAATCAAGAGAAAGGAAGGCGAATTCTCACAGCAATTGGAAGGAAGACTAAGGTTTTGATTAGGGAAAGGGTGTATTCTATTTCTCTAGTTAGTTTCTCTTTGTCTTTACTTATTTTGTACTTGAATTCATGATGAATACTTGCATCTCCGTGAGAGGCTAGTTTCTCTCTAGGGGTTTAGGTCATGTAGCATGAACTTGTTTAATTCTATTTTACTCGGATTTTAGTTTTTATTATGATTGTTTGATTTGATGTTAATTTCTATGATTTATCATTTGTGATGTTCCATGATTTACGACTTGACTTGTAGCGTCCCGCTTTGATCATTTAGACCCAAAGTAGATTAGGATCATATAGGATAGTGTAAATTGTTGTGCTTGACTTGTAGCGTCCCGCTTAAGTCTTCTTGATTAAAAGTAGATTAGGATCATATAGGATAGTATAAATTGTGATTGCAAATACCTTGGGATTTGAATATTGAAGCGACCGAACTCTATTATTCAAATCTGGAAATATAGAAATTAAGATTAGGGTGTGGCGAAGGACTTAGCGGTGAAGCCAAAACTTGATTGGGACACCTTAGAACAAATATCGATATATACACTTGAAGCACGTGATTAAATATCCCTCTAGGTTAGTGACAGCCCTAGAATTCGAGGCACATTAATCCGTCCACCCAAGGTATTTGTATTAATATTTGTTCCAAAGGCTAACTTAGGTTAGAAACCCCGTCATAATCAAACATGAATTTAAACAAACCGAGTAGATAGAATTAGCAAGGGATTGTGGACCGAATACCCCTAGACTTCTCAAACTTGATTGTCACCCGATTTTATTGCTTTTTGTTACAAACTTTTAATTACTTTAATTTTCCTTCAAACAACGATTTTACACAAAACCCCCCCCCCCTTTTACTTTTATTGTTTTGTCTTAGAAGTAATTTTCTTTATTAAAAATTAGTGTTTCCCTCTCTCCCTGCGGATCGACACCTAAATACTACAATCGATAGGTTGTGCGCTTGCAACTAACCTATTCTTTGAGTACGAAGGTTTATAAATTTTAAAGGCAAAAAGAGTACCAAATTCCTATATCTAAAATACTCAACAGTCCCCAATGCAGTCTGACAGTTACTGTCCCCGAAAAGTAATGGTCCCCAATCCGTATGTGAATTAATACTTGATATTTTAGGTATGAATACTTGATAAATTATATATGAATACTTCATATCTTAGGTATTCATACTTTCCATTTTGGGACTGAATTAATGTATGTTGAATGGGGGACTGACAGTTGTACTTTGACAGTTAGGGGGACGTTTAGGGGACTGAATGGGGGGACTGTTAGTCGATCCCAAAAAAATTAATTAAACGCAAATTGATTGCGAATTATGTTACTGTGATCAGTAGTAATGTTGATAAAATAAATATTATATGATGTGGCGCTCCTTGTTTTGGCACATAGGAACAAGAGAATCCATATTCCATACCTCCTTTAACCAAAATTGACATGTAGAGGCGATATTAGCGTGGCAATTTGTTTGACCGGAGATACGCGTTGACCAATTATATCAAACTATGTTCCGAATTTTTTTTTTATATTTTTATTTTTTAAAATAGTTAAAATTATCAAAAAAAAATTTGACATAATCTCTCCTCATAATATACTCAACTAAAATATTAAAATATTTTTAATGGAGGAAAAATATCAAGCATAAAATATTATTTATTAGATTCATTAAAAGTTTATTCGGATATCAAATATGATATGTTTTATATTTGATATTTATATAGGAGATGGGCTAATACGCTGAAACATATTAGCCGCATGATCGGTATCCTGGCGGTCGGTGCCGCTACGGTGAAATCCCATAATTTTTGTTCACTAAGGACCCGTTCGGCAACGGCACTGTTGCCGTGGAAAAAAAAAATAGACTCTTGAGTGAATTTTTTTTTTCCACAGCAACAGTAAAATTTAGTTCAACTTTTTCTTAATTCCACACCCATACCCATTCCCTCAAGGTCACCGAACATGCCCTAAAACTGTTGACCAGAATCCGGTCAAAGATCCAAATATAGAATTGTCAATTTAAAATAAAAGAGAGAGAAAAAATGATGGATGTTTTGTCAAGTCAATTTTTTTGCATTTATACAGGAAGCAAATCAAAGACTGTTCAAT
The DNA here is from genome assembly GCA_025461045.1 of Carex parvula. Lineage (NCBI taxonomy): Eukaryota > Viridiplantae > Streptophyta > Magnoliopsida > Poales > Cyperaceae > Carex > Carex parvula. Next base: position 532,057 of record JAJGRW010000413.1, on the reverse strand, counting down.
ACTCTTTAGTCAATTAACACTAATTTCACACTGACACAGACATTTGTACGCTGTTTTACATGACATAAACCATGATGTCATATTTGTCAGAGGTAATTTTCAACTGTTTGTTATCAATTTCAGGCGTACTTTAATCATTTATAAATCTGGCAAATGATTCAGAACCACCAAGATATACATCCAGAGTTCATAATAGAAATGAATTTAATTTATGAACGTCAAAATAACTAATTGTTTATTTCATGTGTTTATTTTGATGTTTATAAAGAAACAGCTCCACCGAGATAAGAAATCGGTGGAGGGAGAAACGCATTTGTTCCACCAATCATGCGGATCGGTGGAGCCATTTCAAATAAAATTTGTGAAGTTTATTTAATACCATTTCATCAGTGAAGCGAACACATTTCTTCCTTCATTAAAGTAAGAGATCAGAAGAGCTGTTTTTTTTATGAAATCTAACTTCTCTATACTTGTTCAGTTAAAATTATTAAATTAATTATATTTAGAAAAAAAATCTGCTAGCAATCTACCATTGACCAACTCCATGCATGAATTCATGCCACCGACCAAGTCTAAGCAAATGGATATGACACAGTCTTGCTTAGAATTTTTATTTTCAGAAATTAATATAAAATAATATAGAGAATCAACTTTTTGAATGTCAAAAGTTTTAGATCATGGCCCCACTCTTTATTATTTATTTAGTCATATAATTCATATGGCTCCTAAAGTTTTGACTTCTTTTATTTCTTTGTTCAAAATTATTGGATACTTTTAGGAGCTACGAAATTGACCAATTAATTTAATATAAATATGCGTATATTAATTATATAAACTATAAGATGTTACTCTCAATACCTCTCAAGTCTCTCTGTAATGGCAAAATTTCTTTGAAAGCAAGAAACACATGTAAAACCAATAAAATATGTTTGACAATATATAACATTTTTACATACATCACAAATTTATTTTTTATATATATATCACAATTATTTTTAATGAAATATATAAAAAATATTTCAAATCTTGACATAGATCTAGTAATATAATGCAGATGAGCTTTTTGTTATAGTAAATAAAACAACCAATAGAAAAAAAATGTCTAAAATATGAATTGAGATCAGCTGAAATCCGAGATTAATGAACAATATTCCTGAAATTCCTGAAATCCGAGATCCAGCTGTCCAATTTTTTCTGTACACACATCTCAAAACAGCTCATTTTTCTGTGTCCGTATCTCGAAACAATTCAATGGTTAGATTCGGAAATTTTAGGAATTTCAGGATTACTGTTGATGATCTCAGATTTCAGCAGATTTGGAGCCCTAAAATATAAAAAGGTTAATGTTCCCCGCTATCAAAATAGAACTTAAATTAACAGGTCTTGATTGAATCTGAACGGTCCGATTTTGATCCAACGCCTCCAATTCCTGGAAAAATGCAGGGGATGCTCGAATCCGTATCCTCTATATAGTATCTCAAATTTTGAGTTTGAAATCCAATCGGTCCAATTAGAATCGGAACCAATCTAGCACAAGTTGAAAATTCACGATCTCTCTTTAATATTCGTGCTAATACATATTGCATGGTCCGGATTTTTTCTACGATAACTGTAACTGCAATGATATGGATTCATAATGGGATGAAATTTGCCTCATCATACTTAAATTTAAATCCGATAGATTATGTTTCCGTTCAATCCGCTTTATGATTCGTGCGCATTAGATCAGCACGGATATTAAAAAGAACACACATAAATTAAAGTGATGAGACATATTTAGAAACAAATTGGACATAGGCGAAATCCATCGAACTCAAATTTGAATCCGATGAGTGTCAGACGTAACCCGTTTCCTTCGTGATGCCTCCATCATGCATTTTTTAACACAGATGACTTGTCAAACTATTCTTTTTAACACAGATGACGTGTCAAACTATTTGTATGATTGTAACTGACAATTCAACCCTACTTTTTGAATTTCACATTTGAGATTTGACCAAATAATTAAACTCTAATTTGGTCGGTTAGTTTGCAGCGAAGAAGTCCAAAGAGGGTTGGTTGCTAGAGAAGTACTTGAAATCTCAAAAAAGGACAAAAAGAAAAATTTTAAGTACCAAAAGGAGAAACTAAGACAGCTGTAAAAACCAATGAAAATTTAGCACAAGGTTTTTCTCTATCTGCACAAAATTCATTTAAGAGGAGGGATCAAGTTACAACAAATTTGAGTTACAACAAAGTTACAATAATTATTTTTTGCATTTTCAAAGTATAAATCGTTGATCCAAACCGTTCAACATGATTATCTAAATAAAATGTGTTTGTAGATCAAATTTTATATTTTTTTGAATTTTTTTACTATTTATTAAGATGAGTACAAAATTCAATAGTCTGAATATAACTATTTTTTGTAAAATACTTAATAAATAGTAAAAAAATTCAAAAAAATGTAAAATTTGATCTGCAAGCACATTTTATTGTGGAGATCATGTTGAACGGTTTGGATCGACGATTTGTACTTTAAAAATGAAAAAAATGATTGTTGTAACTTTGTTGTAACTCAAATTTGTTGTAACTTGATCCCTCCTCTTCATTTAATTCAGTCCAAAATGTTGAAAAAGAGAAGCGAGAAATAACTTGGAAGATTCCTAGAGAGAATTTAATTAGGTGAAATGAAACAAAAGGTTCCGTCAATTTTTTTTTTCAACATACTTGTTTTGACCTCTTTTTTCACCTCATATTAATAATTTACATTTGATCTGCTTAGATGTTAGAAAAAAAATATGTTGGGTTTTTGGACCCAAAATTAACAATCTCATTTGGGCCTCAAAGGCCCAAGAAAATTTTTCCTTCTATAATTTACTCTTATATTTTTAAGAAAATATACAATTTAATTCAATTATAAATATATTTCTTTATATTTGACCTATCATATCTTATCAAGTATAGTTGATATTAAATATTGACAAAATGGGGAAAAAGAAATACGGCCATAAATTTAGGCTTTTATCCATAAATGAATGGAAATGCCTAACAATTAATTTTATTATATCCGAAAGTGATATTTATAAGGTAGGTGGTTTAATAAATGATGGATGTGACACAAAATCGCCATCACAACAACAAATGTTTCTTTGGCATGTGTGGTGCACCATGGAACACATCTATAAAGTTTCTTAATTAAATAGGTTATTTTATGTACTAGAGTCTAGATGTGAATTTACACTTTATTAATTTATTTATTTAATTCCGCTTTCTATCTGATATTATTATCATATTTAATAATTGGGATAACTTCATGTATGCCCTTCATAACCTCATAATTGTGTATTTCTATTTGTAAAATTCATAATTTATTAAACTCACAGAGTTTTTTTTAAAATCCCATGTTCTCATTTTACGCTTTATTAAAAAAATATTTAGTATGTATATGGAAAATGCATCCAGTCTTCTAATTAGCCGATTTGTGAGAAAAATGGTTCATTCTCCGACTCATAATGCATACACAGTTGTATACTTAAATGGTACTGTGTATGACCGCTGTTTGAAGGGTATATGAAAATTTTCCTTAATAATTTTGTTACAGTGAGAAGAAGAAAACAACACTTATAATTTTTTAAAAAAAGGAAAGAGAATAAATTAGCTTAAATTATTTTTGGCCAGAAGGGATTAGAATAAATTCTCATAATTCTGCCCTATCATTTGTTTGGTATAATTATGAGAGCAAAAAATTAGTAAACTACAAAGTTAATCCGACAAATTGTAACTGTTAGAGGATTAGTCTTTGGTCCAGTGACAATAGTAATATCTTCCGTGTAAAATGTTACATATTAGCAATCTGGATAGGATCTCTTACGGATATTAAACAATTGAGTGACTTCATCCCAATTTTGCTAATTTTTTTGTCAAATTACTGGTTACTCCAACCAAGTTACTTCAACTAAAATGGATTCAGGAATTTAATTTGTGTATGGTAAACTCTCCTAATTAAAATTTGATTTTCTCGGAGTGCAATTCATATACCGGATAATCAACGTACATGATTTCGTTCATTTTTTTTTTTGAAATTAATGAGCCCAAACAATTATATTATTATAAATTGTGTAGGTTTTTAGTCCATGTTTCTTCTAAATTGAGTAAAAAATATTATCAAAATTTTGTATGATTTTATTTGACCATATATTTTATTTTTGTTTTTGGTTGTTTGATACATTATGGTATTAACTATTAAAAAGGTGTCTATATGATTATAATTATTCCTTGTTCTTGGACTTGCCATTTATTAAGAACAAATACTTGATTAATATTCAAATCATTGTCTCTGTGGATTTGAACTTTTATTACTCAGGCGGATCTTGGCCCATGGGCTTATATCTAAGTAGTCAATTTAGTTTTCAATTTTCTTTTGAGAAAATAAATCTCAACTAGGAGTTTTTATTGGATCCAATTTATTTATTTTTCATCAAACCGATATATTTTGAATTAGATAGTTTGATTTTTCGATTTAAATGGTTTGGTTAGATTGAAATTTTGAATTAATTTAGTTTGATTTCTCTTATTTTGGTACAACTAAACAAATCGAAATTTACTTAATATTTACTTGAGTTACTTGAAGATTTTATATTTAGTTCGGTTAAATCTCTCTTATTTTAGTTTGACATCTTGATATTTATTTCTATGATTACTAAATGTATTTCTGTATGTATAGAATTATAATCTTTTAAATTTTGAATCTCTTTGATTTCGGTTTAATCAAACCAAAATTTACTTCAGCCTTTTCAGTTTGGTTGTTTTTCAGTTAGTAGGTTTAATTCAATTCATTATGTTAGATTTTTGAAAACCGAATAAAATTTGAATTTGATTATTTAATTATGTTCGATCTACATTAAACTTGGAAGGACCGTCTTGAGGACGGCACCCTCGTCGAACAAACTCAATCCGGTTCCTATAGAAATTATAGGAGTCCGTTTTGAGATTCGTGTCAAGTTAAAAGAACAGTCCTGATCTACTTACCCTCTGATCGGACTTTTTTAGGTTCCTATACAAACTCAATCCACCCAACTTTTCGACCCCAAATCGCGTCAGGAAATCTCCGCCAAAACGTACGTATTTGGCGAGAATTGATTGTTCGCTGGTGAGAAGACCTATCTACCCTCGGAACGCTATCCTCTGCGGAGTTTAAAAACTCCGCACCTGCGGTTCTTTTAATCTGGTCCGTTAGTTTTGACTTGGCACGAATCTAAAAGCCCAATAATACTGCCCCCTCCGTTAGCCCGAGTCTCAAAGCGGCTGAGAGTTAATCTGGTCCGTTCGTTTTGCTCCGCAGCTGCAGAGTTTTATAGAACTCCGCAGAGGATACGGGTCCATCTACCCTCTCCGTTCTTCTCTCCCTTCGTTAACTGCACCGGTGAAATCGATCTCTCTTCTTCACGTCAGAAGCTCCGACAAGATACTGAGTTGCTTTCTCCAAACTTCTATCATTCTTCAATAATTTTTTTTTTCAATTTAACATCCATTTTTCTTTCTTATGTGAAACTCTAAGAATGACATCTTTTATAAATTCAATAAATATGATGGATGACTTTTGTCCTCTTTAGAATGGATTCTTCTAACTTGAAATGGCTTCCGATCAAAAAATTTTAAATCAAAATTATTTTTATTTATCTCTTTTCTAACAAACTCATTTCTCATGCTCCATTGTTTCCGATCATAGTGTTATTCTCAGTCAGGTATCCCTATCAACACAGTGAATGAGAGTAATCTGAAAGTAACGGGTCCCAAATCCGAAATTCACTTATCCTCTGTTGATCCGACCCATTTCGATCTTGTATTCTACTGTCTTCTCCTCGGCCACCACGACACCAGTTACCAGTACGCCACGAATCCATATCCTCTGAGGTAACATAATATTTCTGTTTGGATCGTGGCCGTTCAATGGAACTCCGGGCCTAATACGGCCCGAGATGTACCGCACAGATGCGCTTTAATAGTCGTGCGGATTCTGATTGGATGGTCCAGATCCAAACAGAAATATCCTGTTACCTTAGGTGATACGATTCGTACGGCACTACCGCCTTCTCTCTCTCTCAATTCCTCTCCACCTATCTCTATCTCTCGCCTCGACACATCTCTTTCGCACGTGCGCACGATGGCCATGCGACCAGGCGACGCCGGAGTAGAAGCGACCAGAGGCAGCGAACCGATTCCTATAGAGGAGGCCTACACCATCAACGTCGTGCCTTCCGAGCTCTTCCTCAAGTTTCGCAAGGAGCTCCAAAACCTCCGCGTCGGCATCAACCTCGAGGTCTCTCTCTCTCTCTCTCTCTGATTTGTGATGAAATATCTTTTGTTACTTACTACCCCTTTTACAGTTCTTTAATTACGAAGTAAACGATTACGAGGCGAAGCTTGTGCTGAAGCCACTGAGTACTGATCGAAGGTGGAAGTTCATGTATCGACCAATACATGGAGATGTTCAAGTTCTTTCCAAAAAGATTCCGCTTACCAAATATTTGAATCTCCAGGTATATATCTGCCTAATTTAATTCCCTCTCTTACTTCTGCATTTCAGTGCTATTTCTTCAATTTCAAAATATAGTTGAACTAAGGTCTATGTACAAAATGCTGTAGTGCTGTTTACAGTTGTGCAATTGCTTTACCAGTACTTCCAATTTTAAATTATCAAATAATTCCAGGACTAAATTGATGAATTGCCTCGTGTACCTTATTATTTTTTTCTATGTGGTATACTGAATGAGTTTTTATGTTATACGGCTCATTTTTTGCATGTACTTCCAATTATGTTTACAGTTGTGCAATTGCTTTACCAGTAGTGAAACAGTTGTGCAATTGCTTTACCAGTACTTCCAGTTTTGTCACTTCGGCTAACCATGGGTCCTTATTCTTAGGATACATTATGTTTTGCAAATATATGTCTTTTTCACATACAGCACTTGAATAGGTTTGCAATAATGTCAGTCACTAAATGCCTTTGTAATTATACAATTCTGATGTGTGGTCACAGAAGATCCGGAAACTTTGGATATACTTATAGCCGCTTCTGTTGACTAAATACATGCATATTTGTGAAACCACGCCGTTTATTCTATATGACAATACTCCATATGTGCATGCACATATGCTACAATTCATTGGATAAAATTTGAGACATACATGACATGCAAATAAGGCACGTGGCATATGAGGTGCATATTGTGCCCATATCCGATGTACCGGTGCGTAGCAGTGGAGAACTATAAATATCAATTAATCTTCATTTGTGCATTTTAAGCATCCACATTTTAGTCGACCACATCATAGTGATTAAAAGACTCGCAATGCCACATCATCACTGTTAAGGGACCATATTGAATTATCAAATAGTTCCAGGTTAAATTTCAAAAATCGTAGTCTACCGCATTGATTTTCAAGTACTTATACTAAGTATAACTATGCCTTGTGTACCTTATTATTTTTTCCTTGTGTGGTATTCTGAAAGTGTTTTTATGTTTTATGGCACATTTTTTGCATGGTCTATGATACTTCATGTTTTCTTGTAGTGCCATTTTACATTTAAAATCATTGTTGTATTATACAAAAGAAGTGCATTAGATAAAAATGAACAAGTTTTGGGGTTTCTTAAAGTTTCCAACTTTGAAATTTTTATAAGATGAGGGGTTCTTTGGAATTTCGCATAACATTTCTTGTTATTGTAATGACCAGGTTGGGATTGGGCATAGCTTCCATTTGAATGCGATGGGTTGGAAATGGAAGATTTCGACTTGTTTAGGTGGAGATGGTGTCTCTCAAATTAGAAACAAAACCAATATCAGTTTCTTTCCTGGCTTTGATTTGAGAATTGGCTGGAGAGCTGAGTATGTACTTCCTGATATCCGCGGGTAATTTTATAGAACAGAATTCAGTATTTACCAATAAACTTGTTGGGTTTGACATATTATTCTGGTTCTGGTTTTGTGTCTTACATAAGTTACATGACCTAATTGATTCCCTTACCAGAACCCTAACCCGACTTGGACCTGTTGTCAATGACAAATTAACCCAATCTTACCCACATAATACTTAACACTAAACATAGTAAATTTTGTATGGATAATACAAAATATGATATGCATTGAACCTGACAAATGCCAACATGCAAAAGTGATTTAAAATTGTGACCTACCAGATTCTAAATGGACCCGAAAACAACTCGAACCCAATTTGATCTGTCACGACTTGCTTTCCTATCTGCTGGTCTATTTTTTACCAGAAAGTACAATATGTTGACTAAAAGTGAAATCATTTTGCTATGAATCACCTGAAAAATTGAAAATTTATGATATTTAGTTACAAATTACCTACTTGAGCTTTTTTTGATAAATTTTTCTTTTTTAATTTAGGGGAATGGGAACAGGGGAGCCTGTATTTGACATGAATTATGGTAAGTTGAATGCATCCATAGACCGAATTGAGGCAATCTTGACGAGTTAAATTTCATTTCGGAATGCTTTGATCAAAGCAAGTTGTTTTTTTTGCTTTCTGTTCCTTGTAAAAATGTAGTACCGAATTTTTTTTTTGCGAGACTATTACAGTAGGAAGTAAAGATAGTTAATTAGGAATCCTTCTAAAGTTCCATATTTGCGACATAGTTCATTGCGGCAAATGGGGTTGAATGTTAATTGAAATTTTAAAAATTAGGTCATTGGATTCTAATTTAAATTTTTTTCATATATTTTTTCCCTCTACAAAAAAAACTTAATTGAAAAATAGTACTTGACAAAAACTAAACGGTAATGACAAAATACGAATTGCTTCAAATAAAGATTACAAAAAAATAAAAAATAATAATAATAGAATTTCCCAACTTTTACATAATTGCACTATCATGAAATTAATGATAAGTAACATGCGATACAATACATCATACACCGAAAGCAACAGAAAAAATCTGAAGTAGAAGTTCAAAGGCAAAATTAGACAATTTGAGGTACAACGTAGTTTTATGAACTTTTCAAGCGAAATTCACAACTCTTCTTGTCTATTTCCGTCTTGTTAGTTCCATTATTAAAACAATTGCGAGGCAAAGCCAGTGCTAAATCCATCATATACTGATCCAAGTTAAAATTTAGTTTGTAAACTATAAGCATAAGGATTTGCATCAGCTCTCAAAATAATTTCCACTTACAAAAAAATTGGATCTCTAGGTATTGTTTCTTTTAATACCTTTTGCAAATACAACTTCCTGCAATAATGTCCAAAAGTTAGGAATTTTACCCCAATTAAAAAAATAACCCACCAAAATATTTAGTCTGCAATCTCAATATAACCTGACAGCATCTAGGTGATCATAAAACTGTTTTTGACAGCACATGACCAAACTTTTTCCTCTGCTATGAAACCACCCATTAATTATTCTTATCAAGAAAGGATGCAAGCAATACATGAAATATAATAGTTTGCAAAAAGAACTACGTCTATACGAAAAATCCACCAAAAATAAACTGATATTACCAGCATAATATGAATAACAGACCCTACCACATCTCTCCTAGTTTTTAAACTAAACACGGTTCAAACCTACATAGGCGCTGTTACTGTTGCATCTTTTATGGATTTTGAGATAGTCACTTGCTCTTGCGGCCGCTATTGTAGTCATCAATCAGCCTATCAACATCCTTCCAGAACAGACCCTCCACCAATTCCCCATCCTTGGTAAACCTAACAAAAAATGAAGACAATATATAAATGTACAAATAAAAATGTAAATAAATGTGTTTTGGCCAAAAATATAATATATCTGCCTAGGGGTGTTCATTGGATCCGGTTTATTTGGTTTTCAACCGAACCGACAAATTTCGGATTAGATGGTTTGTTTTTTTGGTTTAAATGGTTCAGTTCGGTTAAATTTTTGAATTACTTGGTTTTTTATATTTGGTCTAGTTTAATCTCTCTTATTTCGGTTCAATCAAACAAACTGAATTACTTGGTTGACAATTTTAATTTGGTTGGTACGGTAAGATTTTTGAAAACCAAATAAAATTTTGGTTCGACTATTTTAATTCGGTTTTAACCAAACTGACCATTGAACACCCATATATCTGCCAAAACCCATCTAAGTTATTACTGATCTGAAACAATACATTAGTGCTTGATCCTTTCATGGTCCAATAAAATAATCGTGCGAGAAATTTAAAAAAGAAGAGGTTTAGCAGCTATAGAACTTGTACCATTTGGTGACAGATTTGGTAAAGTGCACGGGCTTGTTAGCAGAGATGGATTTGGGATCAGCACTTGCTATAATCAGAGTATACATGTCAGAGAACCGAGGTAGCTTAGACGAGACAATAAGCCCAGTGCTGCTGAAAGAATCCTGTTTTGTGCAAAAAAAAAATAATAAAGCCGGAAAATATCAGCACCAGAAATAATTTGACTTTTCTTTTTTGGTCCATTGGTATGTTAAGCAAAGGGCATAGAGAAAAAAATGAAAATTACATATACTAAAGCACAGAGTTGTTCACTTAATAGAGCAAAATACAGTGGTCACCGTATCATTGTCTTATGGTATCGAAATATGGTCGAAGATATGTTCTATTTTGTATCATTTACAATCGTACCAGCACTGGTACTGGTACAGTAAGGAGGTAAGAAAGAGGAACTTACAGCTGGAGGGTAGGTGAAAAGAATGGCATTCTTCTCTTTAGTGTAGCTTAAGAGGTACAACAACACGTTAAATGCTATATATGTGAGATACCACTGCTGTTGTCAAGGTTTACCAATTCACAAGTAATAATTCAATCAGTAAATCAATACCACTAAATTAATTAATTAATACCAGTACCAGTATCAGTAAATCAGTACCATTATATATAGAAAAAAATGTTCCTATAATAATTATTGAATACCATACTCTCTACAAAAGTAGTTAGGCAATGCAATTATTGTCAAGGTTTACCAGTTTACAAGTAATAATTCAATCAGTAAATCAGTACAAGTATATTAATTATCCCCTTCATTGTGCAATTGAGACCCCACAATTAAAAACAAAAAAGAGAAAAAATGGAACTAAAAAAAGGATATGAGATGATGCATCCAATGAGAAAATTTCTGTTCTCTGGAAACTTCTTGTTGTAGAACTGAGCAAGCAAAGCAATCCCAATTATTACAGTACCGATTAAAAGCTTAAGATTACTCAATTTCACATCTTCTGGGTACCCCTTACTCTTCACAACCTATACAAAAGTACAAATAACAGCAATAATTACTACATAAATCATAGTTAAGACCTAATCAGAAAACCAAATTCTATTCATAATTACTGGATATTGACTATCAGTTCATTATCAAAATCAAGCGCCTGGTAAGAAACATCGTTTTGGGACTATTGGAGCAGATTCATTACTGTAACTTCACTGAACTAGATATTCTCCTTACAGAACCGATCTAATAAACAAAAGCTTAAACATTGCTCGCTATTTTTCGATTTTTTTATTAGATCTATCGCCGTTAAAAGAAAGTACGAATCGATTTACCTCAGTAACGGATTCATCGAGGAGATGCTTGATGGAATGGGGATCAAGAAGGTTCGCCTTCTTAGGATTCTTAGTTGTGCCATTGCTCGCCATTTCTCTCTATTTTCTCTCACAGTTTGTTTACCTTGTTTTCTATTGAATCCGAGACTCGGGTCGGGTTTTCTCTGAACGAAAGAGGGAATTTAGATCCCTTAAATAACTCAGAATTTGTGTTTAGATTAGGACCGTCCGATTAGAATCTGCACGAATATTGAAGGGAACCGTGAATTCTGCCTCGGACCGGATTGGCCTGGATTCTAATCGGACAGTCTATACCGAAAATCAAAATTTGAGGTACTTTAGGAGTCAGGATCTGAATTATGATCCATAAAGTAACTTAAATTTTGTGTTTGGAATCAGACCGTCCGATTAGAATCTGCACAATATTGAAAGGGACCGTGAATTCGGTTGAATTCAGTGTTGTAAAAAACGGTCTAGTCGGCCGATTAAACGGCCGATTAATCGGAAACGGCGGCCTAACCGTCACGAACACTCTTAACGGAGGCATGTTAGCGGATGAAAACGATTAATCGGCTGTTTTTCCAATTAATCGGCCGTTTTTTCCGATTAATCGGCCGTTTATTCCCGGTTATTCCCGGTTATTCCCGTTTTATTCCCGTTTATTCCAGTGAATATTTATTTTCACATTTTTTTTTCTGTGATAGTGTGATAATAAGGTTTATAAATCTTATATTGTAGTTTTATTTATGCTTGGATATACATTCAATATTTTTTATATATATTTTTTCTTCTTACTTACTTTGAAATTGATTAATTCTTCTATTATTTATATACCATATATTTTTCTTACTTACTGATGTAATTTTTTCGATTAGTACGACGTGTTCATTTATGTAATTAAGTTATTATCATAAACTAATTTTAATGATTTTATGTTGGAATGTTTAATTTCTTTCAATAATATGTTATTAGTATTTGAAAATGCTTAATTCTCAATTTTATTTTTTCATTAAATAAATGTGTTACTTAACATGTAAAATGCTTATGTGTTAAGAATAAATAAGTGTAGTGTCATGTTATAACAATAAAACTAAGTTAAATTAAGTTTATTTGATAAGTTTAATGAGTTAAATAAATTATTTAATAAATTATGATATATATACATAAATTTAATAAAAACGTTAAATTGTCCGCATAATTCCGATTAGTCGGCCGCATACCGATTAATCACTTGTCGGTACCATATCCGTCCGACGACCGAATACCGTTATTTACAACACTGGTTGAATTGATCCGGATTCTGATCGGACGGTAGTAATCTAAACTCAAACTTTCAGGTACATAGGGTTCTGATCGTAGGGGTCGAGAAAAGTAGATATTTCATCTCCAGTATGAAATACACTGGACATAACGGTGCTCTTTGTTTCCTTGTGATGTCACACGCTTTGGGGCTCACAAAGAAATGGAGATCACTAAAATAGGTTCCACAGAAGATTTTCCAAAATTTCATCACAAGTAATCAATGTAATTTGACCAATAGCTGATATAAATAAGATGAACTTTCAATTTTTCCTTAGTTTTTTTCCCAATTAAAGTATATAGAAAAATTTAGATATGTTTCCATCTTAACTTCATTAATTAGATATTTACTCATCAAAACTTTAAATTTATTTATTTCTCCATTCAAACTCATTCATTTTATTTATATCCCATTTAGTGGTTTAAGCAATTAAATATACTAATTTAGTATATTTAATTGTAAAAATTGAATTGATTGAGCACGTTAATAATTTAGTAATTTCCTTCACATTAATTTTAAAATGTGTTAGTTCTTCTAGTTTCAATTTTGTTAACATGATAAAAAAAAATTATTGAAGAAAATCTTGTCATCGGGTAAGGTCATAATAACAGTCATGAAAAAAAATTCGAGGCATCATACAAAAAGTATTAATAATTAATGATCCAAGAACGAATACATTCTTACCCGATTTAGAAGATTTAGTAATTTAACGGAGTAGGTCCGATGCCCATCGGACCTACTTTTAGGTTCAACGCTACTCTGACCGTTCGATCGAGTATAAGATTTGTGCGCATGAAAATTGAAACATACACGCACGGGGTTTAAAATATTTCGCACGAATCTAAAAGCAAATCGATGGTGATTAAACCCATCGAACCGAGATAGGTCCGATGCCCATCGGACCTACTCTCAAGTCGATACCGAATAGGATATTATTGATTTTAGGGAGGAAGGAGAACATTCATAAATAATGGACATGTCCAGTTAATTCAAAGGATATAGTAATTCTATTTCATCTGTTGTTTGATAAGAAAATTGGCTATTTTAAAAGTTTAGATGGGCACACTGAAAATTTTCCTTTATTAAAACTGTTAAAAGACTAAAGTTGTGTAGTAGTGAACTTAGGAACAACAACATTAGTTTACAATGTAATAATACTGCCAAAAATAATTACAAACAGAAAAGTGGAAAATGGTATTTTAAAGTTATTATAGGGAAAACGATAAGAGTTCCAACTTTCTATACCTAGATAGATGAGACATTTGTTAGGGTTAATTGTAAGGGTTATAAACTTATGAACCAACATTTCTTTGAAAATGCATATGCAATATGGGTTGTGGGTCAGCTCTAACAACAATCGTTCTCTCTTCTCTGATTTTGCAAAATATGATTCAGTTGTCTTTTGGTGTTTTAGGCTTCTCACAATGAGTACGAAAGGGATACGAATCTGCTGAAATTCGAGGTCGGTACTGTTCATCATGAAATCCTTGCAATTCGAATCCAACCGTCGAACTGTTCTGAGATGCGTGCAAGGAAAAACCAGCTGTTTCGAGATGTGTTCTCGAAAAAATTCGATGGATGGATTTCGGATTGTAGGGATTTCAGGGTGAACAGTACTCGATCTCGGAATTTCAGCTGATTTATTTCCGTAAGAAAGGGGGTTTTTTTTTCGAATTATGTTATGAAAATATTATGGATGTTCATATATTTTGTAGTCTTCAATATTAATCATCTTAATTTATTATTGGAATTAATTTCCTCATTTATTATTAATTTATTTAGATGACTTTTTATTTACAATTTGTGACTATAAATAAAAATTTTCTAATCTTATATTGTACACATGAGAATATATGAATAAAAAATAATTATTCTTTACATTTTCTCTATCTTGTTTATATTTATTTATCTTTATTTTATTAAAAATTATCATTATTTCTTCTCTTACTATACTCATCGCTTGTCTTCACTCTCTTCAATGAGTCCACTTCTTATCTTTTAGAGAACACAATAGTTGAGTACATTGACTTCTAACATTTACTCAAAAGAAGAAAAATCCGGCCCATTACCTAATTACCATTTAGAGGCATTAGTCTAAGGCGTCTTAGTAGGCTTATTCTGGACTTGTTGGTGAGTTCGGATCCTATGAAACAATATGCCGTTTGAGTTTCAATCCGATCCAAGAGTGTAATGTACGAGGTTTCTTTAATATTGATACTTGTATATATGAACGAACCGGATTCAAACTAAAAAATTGAGGTACCTTAGGTGATAAGAATGCGGGCTTGGTTTAGGTCCCCTAGATTTGGGTTACTTTCTTGTCAATTAATATATTGTCTTCTGCTGTTGTTACATTGGGCTGGGTCTATTGGGCTTTAGTGGAAAACTCGGCCCATAAATCTGTACAAAAATCCAAATATCTCTTTTAATCTTTCCTGTTTATGAAAGCGATTATTCTTTTTTCCACGTTTTTTCTTTTCTTCGTTTTGGCTATTTGTAGACGCTACCTAGATAAAAGCATTGAACCAAATTTCCAATCTTTTAGGTAACACCTCAATATTTTAAATTTTGAACACTATCATTGATTTCTAAAAAAAGTCAAAACTTACCACGTACATACTTTTAGGGCCTGTTCGGTGTTGCTGTGGGAATGGGTATGGGCGTGGGTTCAAAGAAAAATTGAACTAAATTTTACTGTTGCTGTGGGAAAAGTGTTGCTCCCGAACAGGCCCTTATGGTGTGTATGACTTGAGGGTCATGTATACAACACATAACAGCGCACCACAGTCATGCATAGCTGTGGTGCGCATGACCTATTTTTTTTTTTACAGAAATTATGTTATATATATTATTTTGTTTGAGATTATTGTTTTTGAGATTTTTGCTTACTTCAACTAACTTTTATGGTATTTTGTTTAACATCGTGGGTTGTTATATGTTTTACGGTATTTTGAGATTCTTGTTTTTGAGATATTTTACAAAAAATATGTTATATATGTTATTTTTTTTAGATTATTGTTTTTGAGATTTTTGTTAACTTCAATTAATTTTTACGGTATTTTGTTTTAAGTCGTGGGTTGAAAATATTTTAACTTTTAGTACCCGTCGATAATATTATAATACTACTATAAATAATATAACTAAAATATAGTTGCTAGTATCGTAATATCAAACGCTAACCAATAATATCAAAATAATACAATAAACAACGAAAGTCTCTAATACGAAATATAAGTATGTCACATATCAAAAGCACCCCCATGTCGTGCGCACCGTGGTAGCTAGTGCGGATGTGTTAATTTTTGAATTTTTAAAAAATTAATGATAATATAATTATTTTAAAATATTGAGTTGGTAACTACAATAATTTCCGCAAGTTTGATGCTTGAATGAGACATTTCCAAATAATCAAATAGACATGTTGATCATTAGAGATGTTATTTTAATTTCTTTCTCCAATTGTCTCCATCCCAGGGTTACTTATTCAAAAGGACATCCACTTGATCTGAGTAGAGACATTGTCACAATGGAATTCACATCACCTCAGGTTACCTGACTCAAGCAGATTACGATCGGACGGCCCATTTAACATGGCACGAATCTCAAAACAGACCCCCTACAGTCTCAATAGATACCAGATGAGTTTGACCAGATAGAATTAATCTGAGTCGGCTGTTGCAATTTGCTTGAGTCAGGTACCTAGGAGGATATTTGTCCGTCACAATGGATGTGACCTAAGTGGAAATAAGTTTAACACTGTTTAATTTTATTTTAAAATTAATTGTTGCAAATCCCGAGAAAACAGACTTTTATTTTTAGAAATAAAATAAATATTTTGTCAGGAATAAGGTAGATGGTAATTTTCATGTCATAGAAGGATCCTTAGATATTTTTAAGGAATCAAATTAACGATTCGGTTTCTTTTTATATTGACTTAGGCCTTCAAATATTATCACATAAAATCCAAAATTTAAATAAACCATAGTTGCTTCGATGTATATTCCTTTTTGCATTGATGCTAAAGGAATTGAAGCAATGCTTCAGTTTCTTTAAATTTGGAATGTTCTGTGATGATCATATTTTTTAGAAATGTCTAAACTCTGAAGTAATCAAATCAATGATCGGTTACTTCTGTGGGATTGAAAAAAAAAAAAAATTTCTCCTTGTCGACAAATATTTTATATATTTATAAAAATTTAAAAAGTTGCACAGAATGATTAATTTTCAAATAATAATAATTATTTTCGAAATTAAATTTTGTCAAAATTTAGAAACTAGGCAAGATAATATAGAGATGGAAATAAAAAAAACAACCGGCATGTAAAAATAATATAGAGATGGAAATAAAAAAAAACAACCGGCATGTAAAAATAACCGGCCTTCAAATTTTCTGGAACAACCGGCATGTAAAAATAATATAGAGATGAAAATAAAAAAAACAAGAAATGGAGATAGAATTTCCGTGACTTAACTTGCAAACCAGAGAAATGCATAGCATATCACTGTCTCACCGGTAGGCTTTTTTGGCCATGAGCTTCTCCTGTAGATGTATTAAATTTACAACTTTGACATTTGTGAGGTCTAAAATTGATGATTTTATTATAATTCGAAAACTATATTATATTATCCATATCGTTTTCATCCCTAATACTGACTCTTACTTTCCCTGTATATATAAAGAGGCTCATAGATTCCTCCATCGTGCATCACCACATCAACCACCAAAAACTGATCAATTGAGCAACCAATAACCATAACATAACATTGGTTCACCAGCGGGTCATGAACCAACCCGGCACAATTTGTCCCGACTTGCCGTTGGACATACTAGAGGCTGTGGTGACTACTCTGCCGACAATCGACTTGCTCTCTGCCTCATGTGTGTCCCATAACTGGCTCCATGCCGTGCGCTCCTCTCTGCACACCCGGCCCCGTCTCTTTCCGTGGCTCATTCTACGCCGTCTCCCGCATCCTTCTGCCTCCACTCACTCGATTCACGCCTTGGACCCGAACTCCCGCACTTGGCTGTCTGTCCCCTTTCGCAATAATTCAATCGGAAAACAATCATTGCTCACCTCCTACTTCCTCCTCGGCTCCACCCGGGACCTATTGTACACACTCACCCTCTCTCAGCTGGTGATATCTAAAGATCCATTTGGGAGTTCGATTAAGATGGAGACTAAGGGGCCGAAAGTATGGAGGCAAGATCCGGTCGTGGCGGAGGTGGGTCAGTGGGTAGTGGTGGTTGGTGGCGGGTTCGTTATAGATATAGATTTGGACGAGGGAGAGGAAGAGGGGGCAGTGGAGATTTATAACAAGCAAACCGACACGTGGGAATTGGCTGAGCCAATGCCAACAATGTTTGATGGATATACATATGCCACGTTGCTCTCTGTTGCCGTTTCGGATAACCGACTCTATGTGATCGAGAAGAACACCGGCTGGGTTAGTCAGTTTGATCCAGAGAGTAAAAAATGGGAACAGACCCGTCAGTTAAGGCCCGACTCATCGGTCTTGAAATGGTCTATTGGGATTGCCGGTAAGGAAAGGTTGCTGTTGGTTGGAGCAGGGAGAGAAGGAGAAGTGATGAAGGTGAGAACTTGGGAGGTTGATGGGGACACTCTACAGGTGATCAGTAACAATCCAGAGGAAATGCCGGTGGAAATGGTGGATCGGTTGTTTCCTAATTTCGACTGTCTGCATGAAGACATGCAGGCGGTTTGCTCGGTGGAGGTGCGTGGGACGGAGCGCGGTGGCTACATGTTTGACCTGGCAAACATGAAAAACGGCGTGGTGATGTACCAGTTGTCAATGGAGGAGGAGGAAGAAAGAAGGGTGTGGAGGTGGGAGTGGGTCCCATCTCCAGCCACCGTTGGATGTAACATGATGGAGAGGATATCCGTGGGGTGCTCTCCGGTGACTTTGCATGAAGTTGCTCGTTGTTTAATTACTAAACCCAAGTCCAACTTGTTACCCTGGCGCTTGCAGTGAATTAGCTCTTGATTGTGAGTTCCAAGTTTAGGATATATGTTATGTTATGTGTATACATACACACATATAGATATGTGTATATACATACACATAATAGATATGTGTGTCTCGTTTTACCAGAGTCCGGATTCTATGATATAATTCCATTTTTGAGTTTGTACAAATTTATAATGAATAATTCAAATATACATAAAAGGATCTGAATTCTATTTTGCATAGCCAAAATGCTAAATCACATGATTCATATGTATAGGCAAATTGGTAGTTCATCAATCTTACACTATAGTTTTTGTTATTTTTAGCAATTTCGATGATGCAATATAATTTACTACGTACAATCTGTCAATCTGTGCATGTCCTTTCATTTTTAAACTACTATATATTAAATGGTGCATATTGTTCTCTTGTATTATGTTTTTGTATTGCAACTTAATCCCTAATTAGCGACATATTGTATATTAATTTTGAATCTATGTTAATATTATATTAAGCATCATCTGAAATAATTGTCGAGTAATTAGAAACTATGTATATTGGTCGGTCTGGAAATCTAAAAAAAAAGTGATATTTTCGTAATTAACATGATATTTAGAAACAATTGTATATCAGTCACATATGTCATGGGTATGTTTTGGCACGACACGTCACGTGTGTCTATCACATGACGTGACTCGCATGTCGCGTGACGTGTCTCTCTTCGATCGAAATAACATTTCATGTCACACCAACTGATCCAATCACATCATGTGACCAATTTTCCCAATATTATTTCTTTATTATAATTTTTTTTGTAATATTTTCTTATTTTTAGCATATTTTCTTATTATTTTTTGTGAACTAACTTAAAATCTGAAAAAAAAATTAAGTGATCAGTCACGTCACGTGCGGTCATGATATGACTGTCCTCCACCATTTTAGTCATGTAATTGAAAAAAAATTATTCACATACCGTGACGTGATCAAGTCACAACGTGTTAATTATGCTGCACTACGGCATAATTCTTGATTGTACACGGTTAAAAAATAGGTTTGTACATGGTTTCGCAACCATGTCTATGCGCAATGTGTATGAAAGTGTCGGTAATTGTACACAGTTGAAGAACCAAGTATGTTACTTGATGAGTGTTTTTGTGATCAGGCTAATAAAATTTATAACCCGGTTTCCTATCGAGTCAGATTACAAGCACATAATCCTATCGAGTAGTATATCGAGTGTCGATCCGCAGGGAATAAGATTTAAGGTCTTGAGCGATTAAATCACAATCTTTCGAAATGCTAGAAAAAATCTGAAATTCTAGACAAAATCTGAAATTCAAGAGTTGTTGTTTTTGATCTTTGTATTTGGCAAAAATTAAAAGTAAATAAACTAAATAAAATAGAGATGTGAATTCCTAGAGTTTTGGCATACCATTGTTACTTTAATTCGCTTTGGTTTCTACTTTATTTGATGTTGGTTTTCAGATGTTGTATGAGAGTTTCTAATCCAATTTAGTGACTGCCACTTTCGTCTAACAATCATCCTCCCAACTAATAGATCCCGTTAAGGCTTGTCTCGGTTGGTGCAAGGAGATCCGTGATTAGCCCAAAAGAATTCAGACTTCACTTACTGGGTACGTCGCCCTATATCTTGGTTTTATTGGGTGTCCCCATGGTAAGGCACAACAATGTGACAGTCGTCTGCGAATGTCGAGACTTCCATGTATAATTTTGTTGATCCAATTAATGGTATCTCCGGCTAAGGTTTCCACCATTAATCTAGTATTTTTATTCTCTTTTATCCCAATCCGATTAGTCCAATGATGACTAACTTTCATGTGTGACCATCACATGACGGTCTAGACTAATAAACAAAATCAAGTAAGATCGAATATAAAGCGCAAAAGCAATCAAACAATAAAATACTAAACAATGATCAAATAAAAATATATCAAAGCATCATGAGTAACAAGGTTTACTACCAATCCTAAGAATCTAAACTTAGCCGCTGAACAGCATGTTTACAAAGAGGTAAGAGAAAGATACAACCATACACGAAGTACCCTCCTACTTAGTCTTTACACACTCCTCTATTCTCACTTAAGAATTGAAAACACCAAAGATACAAAGATATTCTTTTCTGTTCAGTCTAGGGGTCTTTTATAGGAGTGAAGGGGCGCCTGGAGATGAGTGGGGGCCAAGTAATCTGATCTGGATACAGCTGTCAATTAATTCACCAAAGGGCAACTTGAGTACGTTCCGTATTAGCTAATACGGACCGTACTCCCCCTGTGCAGTAGTTAGCGCTCCAGGAGTTAATGCGTATTTAACTTTTGTAGGTCCGTACTGGGGCTTTGGTCCGTATTGGTTGATACAGTTCGTACCAGAGCCTTAGTCTGTGAGCTGCGCTTTTCTGATTGATCCGATTCTTGCTCCAAATGATGTAAAATAGCCCCAACATATGGTTCCTGCACTAAAACGGAGAATGAAAATACCTTTCAAACACGGTTTTAATATAAAAACCATGTATGATTCTTAATTTTTTTAAATACGGCCACCCTAGATCTGAATTGATACCAAAAACACTACATTTACAAAATTCATAAATTTAAACACTATGCATACCAAAAACGCTACATTTATTTACCAATATAAACAACATTTACAATTGTATTACACAAATAAAGTACGAACTCATTTATTACAACCATTTTACTTACTACAAAAATGAAAATACAACAAAATTCTAGATCTGAAACTTTATACATTTACATGAACAATGTCTAAGAAGAAATATGGTAAATTAGTACAAAATCGAAATTAGAAAGAAAAGAAAACTTAATCGGAAATTCAACTCAAGTTTTGAGGATTTTCCCTTTGATTTTTGGCCGTGAAAAATGCAAACCCAAGTAAACCTCAAAAAACCTGTAGATCTCCTCGCGAGCTTTCTGATTTGGGGTCATACGCTGAAATCGGATACTCGAGCGAAAAGTTACACCCGTTTGAAGTTTTTTCTGTCTCCAACCGTCTTCTCGGTGAATATCGTCTCCCTTGCTTTACCTTCCGCTCTAGTCTCTAGTCTATTTAGAAGAGGTGCCTTAGAGAAATACATGTACATGAAAGATGTGCTTTAGAAATGATAGAGATGCCTTAGAAAAGGTAGGTAGATATGCATTATTACAGGAATGTGCAGATCAATGACGTGAAATTTTTTATGTTTCTTTCATCACGCATGGGTCATACAATAGACTGTGTATGATTACATGCATGATTTTTTTTTTTTGAAAAATCCTATGGAGCATTCATATACGGTTGGTATAAAAAACTGTGTACAATTGTTAGAGCTCATATATACACTGTTAAGTTAACCACAACTGTGTACAATTGTTTCCAATTAATCTTACATGTTTGTTTAATACACAACTGTATATATAAATGTTGGAGCACATTTATACACTATTCTATTTTCATTAACCATGTATGAATGTTCGAGTTTATTTTCGGACACATGTCTTTTTACTTACACACGGATTTAATAGAAATTTCTCCATCTGTGTATTATATACTGTGTATAATTAACGTTTTTGTAGTAGAGTCACTTCATGTTTTTCCTTCACTATACCTACTGTAACTATACCTATGTTTCAGCAATTCCATTTTAGTGGAATTTATGAAAATATTTATTCTGATAATTTTTTTTTTTGCAGAGTCCATTCTGTGCTACATTTTTGGATGGATGAGTTTGGGTTTTATTCTCGCTCTATTTCTTAACTCTTCACTAATTCATGGGACAAAAAAAATGATATTGGACTCAATTTTCTTTTGCTGACAAACTAAGGGTTTTCAAATTCATTAATCTGTATTTATTTCTCTGATTAGTATATACTTGTACAGACACTGTAGTCTACATACCTTAAACACTGTAGACTACTCAGCCTTCTTTATTTGAGAAATATAAATATATGTTCATCATAGCTTCTTCAATTAGATATCTTCTACAAAATCCTTTTCTGCATCTTTCCAATTTTACGGAAAGAGAGAGTCGCACATGAAAAGGAAGGGTCCAGAGGATAAAACATATATGATTTGGAAAGGGAGTAAAATTGTCAATTTAACTATTAATCACTATTAATTCATCTTTAAAAAAAAAGGGCACTTTCTTAAATTTTCCATTATATACCTAAGAAAAAATTAATTCAATATCTCACAGTACCACTGCATGTCAACATTTCGTATGTAGACTACCTATAGGGGATTAAATTAAAGATTTTAGGGAGAATCTTACAGGAAATGATTTTTTTTATTATAGTGATATATCCACCGATTTCATTTAATAGAAATCAAACCAAGTTCAGGTACCAGTACTACCTCTCTGGTACCCGGCCAAAAAAAACAACATAGTTATACCTAACACAAAACAAACAACATAGTCATACCTAACACAAAAACAAACAAACCCAAAAAAACAACATAGTCATACCTAACACAAAAACAAACAAACATCAATAAAAAGGGCACAACCCTACTAAAAAAACATCACAACTAAGTATGAAAAGAAAATTTCTAGTCAAAGTCGCTAAACAAAACTGACTCCACCCCATTTTTCCTATGTTTTAATCTTCATTTAATCCGCTTCCACATATTGAAATGTGCTTGGAGTCCAAATTTAACATTTTTTTTTTGAATTTTTTACTATTTTTTTATAATTTTTGAAAATCACAGCTCTTCATTAAATAAAAATAATATTAAAAAATTCAGACAAACAATAATTATCAAAAATTCTAAAAAAATAGTAAACTTTTTCCAAAAAATATAAAATTTGGTCTAGTTCCAAATACATTTCAATATAAAGATTATATTGAGAAGTTTGGATTTACTATTTAAACTTAAAAAAAAAGAGATATGAGTGGGAAGTAAAATATCCTCTTTACTTCCCAAAACATCTTAGCCTAATTTGCAAAAGAATTACGACAATATTACTATAGCAAACTTGCCATTAGACATGTTAGAGCAGGTTATTACCAACCTACCGGTCTTCATCAAAAGGATAATGATGAGTAGAACTAAGGTGTTCTTAAGCTCACCAAGTCTCTTTGTGAGTTTAACTCAAAAACCTATCAGATTGACTTCAAACGACACATTCAAACCGTTGAAACCGTTCTACTTCACGAGTGATGCATTTACATGTCAAATTTATAATTTTTCGAACTAGTTTAGTATAAGGTCAAGCGGTAAAAAAAAATAATGAAAAATGAACTCATTAAAATTAACTTATAAATCATCTTTTCTTAACCGCTTGACTTCATACTAAATTAGTTCAAAACTATACTATGGCGGACTCTGTAAGCCAACCAAAGCAAGTTTCTTCCGGGGATCATTATTAGTTCAGATTTACATGTTGTTAATTTAGGACTTTATGGGGTTTGCATGAAATTCTATCTATTATTATGTCATTATCCTACTGTAGCGCCATTGACATTCCCCATTGATTGGTCTAATTGATTAATTAGTGTCATGAAATAGTCTTCCTAATTAACTTATAAATAACCAAATTTCTTGTGTGCCCTTGCAAACTTTTAAAATAACCAAATTTCTTATTTAAACATCATAATGTTCAATATCTCCACGAAAATTTAACATTATTTCTTTTATCCTTTT
Organism: Carex parvula; assembly: GCA_025461045.1. Classification (NCBI taxonomy): domain Eukaryota; kingdom Viridiplantae; phylum Streptophyta; class Magnoliopsida; order Poales; family Cyperaceae; genus Carex; species Carex parvula. The sequence continues at coordinate 507,607 of JAJGRW010000413.1, read as the reverse complement.
TATTTATTTGTTCAACGGTAGAAGCAGAGGAAAGAGGAACAAACGTACATGCTATTTTCACTGAGATAATGAAAGCAATCGAACCAAAAATTATATAAAATGGGCATCATTCCAAGAGACCACCTAAATCTCACTTTCAAATCTAATTAAGTACCAAACTTTCATATATATCAAACATATTTTCGCGATAAATAATAAAAGATTGTTGGCTTTAATAAACGAACAGTAGAAATAGAGAAAAAAAAGAGAGCTCTTACTCTTAAACAAAAAAAAGAGTCCGAATTCCGATCCTATGCGTGCAGCGAGAGGAAGTGCAATTAGACCTCAAGGTTAGATGCTTGTGAGAGGTCTGATGCGTTAGAAGTGCAATTAGGTGGTGAGTTCTTGATTTAGATCAGGCGAGTCTGACAAATAAGTGCAATTAGAGGTAGAGTGTTATGTTTATTTCATCTTAATTGGATGTACATGTTTAAATTTTGAAGTAAATATTTTTTCTTATCAATGAAAATTGTAAGATGGGTGCCATCTTACCCTAAAAAAAGTATGAAAAGAAAATTTCTAGTCAAAAGTCCCTAAACAAAACTGACTCCACCCTATTTTTCCTTTGTTTTAATCTTTACTTAATCCGCTTTCACATATTGAGGAATGTGCTTGGAGATCAAATTTAACATGTTTTTGAAGTTTTTACTATTTTTTTTATAATTTTTGAAAATCATAGCTCTTCATTAAATAAAAAAATAATAAAAAAATTCAGACAAACAATAGTTATCAAAAATTCTAAAAAAATAGTAAACTTTTTCCTAAAAATGTAAAATTTGGTCTAGCTCCAAGCACATTTCAATATAAAGATTATATTGAGAAGTTCGGATTTACTATATAAACTTTAAAAATAGAGATATGAGTGGGAAGTAAAATATCCTCTTTACTTTCCAAAACATCATGGCCTAATTTGCAAAAGAATTACGACAATATTACTATAGCAAACTTGCCATTAGACATGTTAGAGCAGGTTATTACCAACCTACCGGTCTTCATCAAAAGGATAATGATGAGTAGAGAACTAAGGTGTTCTTAAGCTCACCAAGCCCCTTTGTGAGCTTAACTCAAAAACCTATCAGATTGACTTCAAACGACACATCCAAACCGTTGAAACCGTTCTACTTCACGAGTGATGCATTTACATGTCAAATTTATAATTTTTCGAACTAGTTTAGTATAAGGTCAAGCGGTAAAAAAATAATGAAAAATGAACTCATTAAAATTAACTTATAAATCATCTTTTCTTAACCGCTTGACTTCATACTAAATTAGTTCAAAACTTTAAAATTTTGACATGTAAACGCATCATCATGAAGTAGATCGGTTTCAACAGTTTGAATGTGTAGTTCGAAGTCAATCCAATAGGTTTTGAGTTAAGCTCACAAAGGGGCTTGGTGAGCTTAAGAACACCTTAGTTCTACTCGATAATGATTAATTAAATGAATACACATGAATTTATTCAAATAAATTGAAACAAAAAAAAATGAAAGATTTTGAATTTTTTTAGAGAAATAAGTACTTTTTTAAGTTTTGATGTGAAAATAAATAATTTCTTAAGTTCTAAAGGGCATATGAGCAACTAACCCTTTTTTTTTTTTTTAATAAAGCCGCCATAGTATTGAAGTGGACTCTGTAAGCCAACCAAAGCAAGTTTCTTCCGGGGATCATTATTAGTTCACATTTACATGTTGTTAATTTAGGACTTTATGGCGTTTGCATGAAATTCTGTCTATTATTATGTCATTATCCTACTGTAGCGCCATTGACATTCCCCATTGATTGGTCTAATTGATTAATTAGTGTCATGAAATAGTCTTCGTAATTAACTTATAAATAACCAAATTTCTTGTGCGCCCTTGCAAACTTTTAAAATAACCAAATTTCTTATTTAAACATCATAATATTCAATATCTCCACGAAAATTTAACATTATTTCTTTTATCCTTTTTATTTATTTGTTCATTTATTTAGTTATTTTAAACATTAAATTGACAATCATACACTTTTAAAAAAAAAATGGAGATGTCCATCTCTCTATAAATATTCAACCTCTTATGTAAAATACAAAGAAGAAATGGTGAGACCATGCTCAGCTCCGCTCTGTAGTTATCATTCATAACCTGATTTTCAACGGTAGAAGCAGAGGAAAGAGGAACAAACGTACATGCTATTTTCACTGAGATAATGAAAGCAATTGAACAAAAATTATATAAAATGGGCATCATTCCAAGAGACCACCTAAATCTCACTTTCAAATCTAATTAAGTACCTAACCTTCATACCAAACCTTCATATAAACGAACAGTAGAAGAAATAGAGAAAAAAAAAGAGAACCAAAAATTATATAAAATGGTTCCAGTGGTGGCCTTTATATAGGCGATGTTATTCTAAAATTAAAATTTAATTTCATTGTTCCAATCTTTCCCCTGAACTACGAATTTGACACCTCAGCTTACACCTACGCTAGAGATGCTGAACTATTCTAATTTCTAAATAATTTCCTAGCATCTATATATCTCTGGCTCGTCTCCAGTTAGATCAACTCGCATTCTCTCCATTTTCGTGTGTTATGGCCCATCTGTCAGTGAGTTCTTCTCCTTCTTTCTTCTCCATCTGCTCATTGACCCAATCAGAAAAGAAATTAGCCAATACGAAAGACATCTATCTCCATTCATCTACTTAAAAGCATAATCCTCGAATTTCAATCCTTGTGTCTTTCTTTTCTTATTTTTATGTTTTTGTTTTTCGGAAATGAAAATAAAGAAGAAAAAAAAGTTAAGGACTATTAGATAAAATTGGAAAGAGAAGAAAAGAAAGAAAATTTGAATTGTCGTACACTATTATTATTGTTTTCTTCCTTTTGGTGAGATTATCAAGAATATAAACTTCTTGTTATATTTTTTCAACCTTGCTTCTCTATAATTTAAGGCTTTGAACGTTAATAAAAGAAAAGAAAAAAGGAATATCTGGAAAGTCTGAACAACTCATCTAAAAAATAAATAAAATTCAGTCCAAGTGGAGAAAATCAATGCTGGAAGTTTGAACGAATTGGCGACGCTTACTTGAATGGACCGATATCCTCCCAGGTACCTGACTCAAGCAAATTACAACAGTCGGTCTAGATTAATTCTACATGGGCCAAACTCAAATCCGGTGCCTACTGTGACTGTAGGGGGCTGTTTTGAGATTCGTGTCATATTAAATGGGCCGTCCGATCGTAATTTGCTTGAGTCAGGTAACCTGAGGTGCTGTGAATCCTACTTGAATGGAGGAAGAAAGGGGTATAATGGTCTATAATCTATCAATTAATATGATGTTCTGAATTTCAAAGTCTTAAAATCAATATTTTAGTATTTTTGGATACATATGATATATCTTAGAATTATATATATTGGGTAAATATATATATAAATCAAGATGGGCCCCACTACGTGCTGGCGGTACCATAAATCAAGGTGCACATGGAAAGATAAACTATTTTCTAAGCAATTAACCCTATGTATTATTGAACAACACATGTCAATTAATCATATGTTAGCTAGATTAAGTCACCCATAATCAATTTATTGAGTTAGCTCTTTTTCGTTGATTAAAAAAATTAAGCATTAGTTCGCATATATCTGGTAGCATCTTATCCACTAGCCAAGACATATATACGACTTTCAAGTTTGAACTATATTATATGGGTATAATGTTCTTACATAAGAGATGTGACATAAATATAATTAATTATTAATCACATTTTACTACAAGATTAGATTTGCAATTCATATCCTTTATTATTAATTTTGCAAATTATAATTAAGTGATGTGAAATTGACGTGCAATGAAAAGATCAAGTCCTAAATAAAGTCAAATTATACCTGCTCACTAGTCAATTCTACACAAAAAAAGAATACTAAAAAAGGTATTTTGACAAAAAAATCGGCACAATCTAGTTCCTAAATTTGTGAAAGATGCAAGAGTTTCAAATTTGACAGTGGAACGTTTCTTTCTTCATGTTAGAATGTTGTTTGCTAAGAGTTTAAAGATTTTCTTCATATTTATTATATTTTTATATAGACAGTTTATTAAACAATCTGTAACAATCTGTTATACAATATTTAAGTTTTTGACCTCAATTTTTTTTCTCTAGAAACTTGAGTCATATCATGAGGCCGTACTTTATTTAATTAATTCTTCTTACTTATTTATGTATTATCTTTTATGTGTTATATAACTAAAAAAAACTATAATGTATGGGCTCCAAATTGGTAAATGATACATGTATCCAGAAAGGCCACAACTAGATGCCATCTATCTTGATTGTTGTACCACAATTAGCATAGTTTAACCCCTCCAATTTAGTCTAATTTCTCAAAATTATACATTTTTCTATTTGTTTTTGCTGAGATTTATTCTGGTCCATTAGCAGGGATTGTGTTAATGACTGTGCTTCCATGTTGAGATAAATATAACCCAAAGCAAGTTGGGTTTTTTTGTTCTGTTTTATTTAGGTCCGTTAGCTGTTGTACATGACAAGTTTGCAGCTGTTTGCACAATACATAATTGCAAGATTATGTAATTTTTACTCTTTCCGTTTGTAGATTATGAGAACATTTGTTGTAGAAGGTGAATTTTACTGGTAAATTTACTCTCTATACAATTTATTCATTTGAATAGTAATTTCTATAAAAAAAATTATTTATCTTTACCAAAGCAACGCGAGGTTCATCTCTAGTATCTCATATTTTACATGACTTTTGGGAAAATCTCGACCGTTCAAACACGTTCTGCATGAATCTCGGAGGATTTGCACTACTGAATCTGAACCAGTATGAAACCATGCATCTATTCAGCTGCAAATGTAATAAACTAGGCCCATTAGGCCTATAACAGACCTCCTGGCAGATTTGTTTTACCCCTAATTTAGGCCCAAAATTCTCAAACTGAGCAGGATTAGGTTCCCCCCTTTAATTTTTCAAAAATAAATATAAAAAATAAAATAAAATAAAAGAGCTAGCACCGGCCAACCCCACACAAAGCACCGCTTGAAAACTTGGCAGCTTCAAATTGGCTACTGAGACTTAAGTGCACCTATCACCAAACAGACAATCATTTACTTAACGAAAATCCTCACAATAGACTTAAGTGCTATACCCACTAGTATCTCCCACTACAATTCATACATCAATATAAACCCCATCAATCCTCTAGCTAAATCATTCCAAAAATAGGTTCAAAAATTGAAACAAAAATGGTGTTCTCTACTTCCAAGTTCCTTGCTCTTTTTGTAGCACTTGTGTTGGTTGGCGCATTTAGCGTTGACGAAGTCAACAGTGCAGGTGAATGCGGTACAACCTCGCCTGACACTATGGCATTTAGATTGGCGCCATGTGCATCGGCTGCTCAGGATTCAAATGCACAGGTATCGAGTCAGTGTTGCTCTCAGGTGCAAACATTTGCTCAGAACCCGGGCTGCCTGTGTGCTGTGCTTCTTTCTAACACAGCGAAGAGTGCCGGTATTAAGCCCGAGATTGCTATAACTATTCCCAAAAGGTGCAACCTTGCCAATCGCCCTGTTGGATATAAATGCGGAGGTAAGAAATGATTTTTTTTCTTTTAAATCATGTGATGAATATTGGAATTTTAAGCTAGTTTATGTTGTCATTATTTATTGATTGTTGTTTTGTATATTGCAGCATACACTCTGCCTTGAAAAATGGACTGGACTGCAAGAGATGTGCCCCTGAAAAGGGAAAATAAAATGAAGCAAACTAGACTATATATATGTTAAGTGTATGTCTGCTTTGACATGACATGTGTTCAATGTGTCCAGTTTTATAATGCTGTCATTGAATAAATTGAACTTTATGGCATACTTTAAAACATTTAATACCGTGCTATAGATTCATATCTCTATTTGCAAAATTCAGATAATTTATGAAAATGTACTTGAGACCAAATTTAACATTTTTCAAAATTTGTTTGCTATTTTTTTAGATATGTAGAAATTCAGTGCTCTCAGATGATTCATAATTTTTAGATCAAGTGATTTTTTACTTTATCTAAAAATAACAAACAAATTATGAAAAATGTAAAATTTGGTCAATATGTACATTTTCATATGAAGATAGTGTTTAACAGTTCAGATCAAATATTTAAACTTTAAAAATAAAAATATAAAAGTTCATAGCACCGGCCGATATGTAATATACATATTACCATAGCCTCACTTCTCTAAGGCAAGTTGATGTCACTATTTTCATGTATTATCGAGAAAAATAAGTACAAGAACACTCTTGAAAGTTGAAACAAGAGAAAAAACAGGAAAAAACAGGAAAAGGAACATTTTTTTTATTGAAAAACAAGCAACAACATATTATAATTAGTTGTTAGGATAATACCCAACTAACTGTCCATCCAATTTTGATTTTTATCGACAATTGGAGGTGGTCGTAGACACCAGACTCTGTTTCAACATACACAGAAAAACGCTACGCAAAAAAGGCTCTCTAGCCTCTTATCATCTTAGCAAGAGAAACCCGTAATAAGCGTCTACTTTATTTTCTAAAGTTTAACCTGACATCAAAACTACATTTCTATAGATTAGATCTCACAGAAAAAAAAACAGAGTAATTTGCATTTGTTCAGATATAGGATGACACATCAAAATGTTTCGTACACCCAAGAACAGATGCCGACTCGACTACATTCAGCATCACTTGACATGGACAGCCAGTTCCACCAAGTACCTTCATTGTATTCCATTATATCATCAGTTATGTAGTACTAACATAGTATACATTACTATACATTACTGTGTTCCTATGTCAACTAAGAGTAGGCAAATGCACTCCTTTGAGCCCAAGTGGCTCCACCACTGTAAGGAAATAAATAAATCGGCACAGTTTAATTTTTTTGGCTAAAATTGCGAGCAGTGAACTTGATTTCTGAAATTACATATATAATATTGGATTATAATGTAAATAAAACTGCTTCCAATTTAAACAATCATTTTTAGTACTATTCATTTTATTGCTCATGTCATGCTTGTGATGTTAAGAATCATGCACAATGCACTAAATCAAGTTTCCGCAAGATATACATGCAAAATATTATGCAATCAAATGAAATGTGAAATGTATATTTAAATTTGCATGAATTCTCTGATTAAATTTCCATGAAGAACGTAGTTGAGCAACAAAAATGGTGTGCCACCGGCTTATTTAATCTCTGTCTGCTTCCTATTTGGATTATAATACCAGCTGTAAAACTTTGAATACATTTACAATGATTTGGTTTTTGGAGTTTGCATCAATGAGATATTGGAAGAAGCCAACTAGACCTATAACATTTTGCAAACTACTTTTGCTGTAATGTTACATCTTTTCTCAAAAGAGTTGTTAGCTCATAGTCATAACCTCTACTCCCATGTTTTGTTCACCTTTGCACTTTCCAAAGACGAATTTTCAGACAACATGTTCAAATATGTGGTGCACCATGCCATCGAGATCTTACACAAATTTAATAAATTAAAATATTGTGTTTGTGGTTAGGGCACTTAAGAGAACATACATTCTTGCTCAGCCAGAGGAGTCAAATTGTGCAATAATAAATTAAAGCAATTCGATTGAAATAGCTAGTAAACTAAAACCAATATATACAAGACATCAACTATGGAAGGATTGAATAATGTTTTTATCATTTATATCAGTGCAATAAACTCAATAGGCTCAATGGACCCAGACTTTTTAGGGTTACAAGACATGACTTGTCTTCTAAAATTCGTCTTTTAAATATGAGAAATGAGGATATGAATTAAAAGAAAGGTCTGAAATATTAAATATTTTTTTTCTATTATCAACTCTTTTTTTTTTCTTTTGAAAGCTTGTCAAGCAAAACTCTCTATTCTCCAATTATATGTAGCACCAACTCATATCATATAATAATAGTTGGATTTATATTTTTTACATAGTGAATATTGCTCTAAGACAACAAGCTTTTTTAATGCCTGTCTTAATGTTTCATCTATTATATGTAGCACTAACTCATATCATATAAAATGATCTGCACTTGTGGTTCATCTAAAGAGATCCTTCCAATTTAATCATGAATTAAAAAGGCATATGCATGCTATGTGGAATTAGATACTTTTATTTTCCAATCAGCTCGAGTTATAAGTTAGTATTTGCTGATCTGATCTCCATTCCAAGCTTTCATAGAATAATGGACGCCTCCAGTCCTTTTACATTTTGAAAGAATAATTGCCTGTTTCGGCATCACACATGAATGTAAGTAGGAAGTATGGGCTAATCTTTCAAAACGATATTTAACACCAAAAATATTGTATTCCACCTTTCCATTTCTAAAAACCAAGTACTGATTTAATCTTGAACGATGGCAGAAACATAGAATCAAAAAAAGAAAACAGCACAAAAGGATAGAGTACGTGATCAAATGCAGCACCTGGATATGAATTATCCGTTCTGGTATTGATAGTGATACAACCAAAAAAGAATACTATAAAAAGTATGAAATTACAACAAATGTCTGGTATTATAACCACATAAGTCAACTTGTTGCATGAGTTAGTCTATATATGGAATTCATCATATCTATCATAGAATTATACAATTACAGAATTATCAAAACTAATTAATAGCCAGATCACACCAATTTGAGCAAAAATATATATATGAAAGTTTTACATAATTCCATGTACTAACAAGATTATATCTTTATCAAATTGACATGATAATTTTTGCCGCTCTTTTTTTCCATCGTACTTTCTTTCGATCTGTGCGTAAACTGTCGTATAATTTTTTTTAATCGTATTGATTAATTGAAAAATATATAAAAAATAATGATAAATTTATCAAGATAATAAAGACAAAAGTAAAGAAAAATTACGAAAGGACTAATCCAATAAAAAAAATCTTATTTTCAAATTGAATTGAGAGGAACGTGGGGCATGCACTTTTCGGTCTTGTTTTTCTTTTCATGCGATTTTTTGAATTATCCATCTTATATAGTTTCAATTTCTTATGCATATTTAAACCACCAGCTTTATGACAAATATTTAGCAATATACAAAAATAATATTGTCAAACTCTTTCATTGGTTAGTTTTATATTCACAAACAAATGTAAATTTTTATTTTTCAATAAATTAAGAACAATGTCGATTTACAAAGCAAACAAATGAATAAGTGAACCGATTAAATAACAAACTTCCATAATTTTATTAATGTAATTCCGAACAATATAAAATCTTAACAATTTGCTTACAAATTTTATCAACAACCCTATATTTATTCTTGGATAGTTGTTAAATCTCTTTTCTCATATTACTTATTTTTATCTAAACATTTAAAAGAATAAATATTCAATTACTAAATTTGTATAGCTCGGGATGACACTAAAAAACATATTCCAAAATCACACACATATTTAAAACCCATCATAATTTATCGGTGATTTTGGTTTTGACTTTCACTTTATCCTTTTTCACTATTTTTGTTTTAATGTTTATTATATCTTTAATGGTTTTTAAAACACACAAGTACAAATTTTTGGTACGGTATCGAACTACTAACTTTGTTTCCTTAGAAACAAATTTTATTTTGAGTCATTTGCATTCATATATATAAATGTCACTCGTCAAATAATACTTATTTTTATGGACTCTCAATTAAGTTGTTAATGCAACTATTGACCTTTTAACAAAAATATTAAACAACATTTTATCAATTTCATAAATGACTATTAGATATTGTTTCATTTCAAATTGCAAAAAAATATTTCAAATTGTATGAAAGAAGTATATTTATTCTTTTTTATATTTCAATATCATTATTTTTCATTGATTTCCTTCAATATTTCAAGTAACTTCGATAATTTACACTTAATAAGTGAAAAATACTTATAGATGACTAATTCAAAGTTGTATAAAATTAAGAAATTCAATAACTAAAGAGTATAATATGGATAACTTTAATGCAATATCAAAACGTTGTCATTTACCTAAGAAAAAAGCAATTTATAATTTCCCAAGAACTCTCTTGTTCATGAGTTTTTCATTTAATTGTAACTATGTTCATGGTTTTTCTGTGAATGTAAGTACAAGCCTAAAAAATATTTTTTAGAAAAATCTAAAACAAATATGTTGTGACTTGTGAGGATCCCAACACCAATAAAAATTTTGCTCAATTTTTTTCTTTAAATTTCTAATTATTGGCTACACTTGCATAAAAAAGAATATGTTTTGACACTTGTTACTTTGGTCCCATTTACTTTTTAGAAGTACAATGCGCACTTATTTAAATAATTTTACAATTAACATGTCATTAGAAAAAAAAAGTATATCATACACAAATTTCTTAGGAAGATGAATAACATAAACAGAGAAGTATTGAAGAGAATGAACAAGCACTCATACATCAAATTTGGGCTTAATTTTACTGGGCCGAAGTTTTTCCATATTTTTCTCCTTTTTTTTCTTCAACGAAACAACTTCAAACCCAAGTTTTCTTTTAAAATACTCTAAGGGCCTGTTCGTTTGTCACGGGATTGTACGGGATGGAATTTGACGGGTTTGGGAACCCACTTTTTTATTTGCGGCAACCCATACTCTTAAGTATGTACGGAAATTATTATGAGAATGTACTGAATGAGTGTTCGGTTGTACCATAGGAATAGTTGTGGTTATTAATAATTATTGTGGTTATTAATATAAGATTTCCATTTTGCTTAATTATTTAAAATTATACAATTATTTTTATTAATAAAATTATAATAATGCAATTAAATAAAATTGATTAAATAATAATATTAAATAGATTAAACATTTCTAATAAAAATTACTACTAAAATGGATACAAATAAAATAAAAAAATATTTAAAAATAAATAAAAATATAATAAAATAAGAAAACAATAATTAAAAACATTTTAAAAAATAAACATTTAGAAGCATTTAAAAAAACCTTTATAAACAAATAAATGTTTAAAATACGTATTTTCTTAAAAACAAAAAAACATTTATAAACATTTATAAACAAATAGAGGCAGGAACTGAGAGAAGAGGAGAGAAGGACGCACGCGCCGTGGGAAAAAAAATATTGACTCCGACTTCATTTTTTTTTTCCCATCTTTTTACACTGCGGCGGGAACGGCTTGGGAAGAAACTACGAGAACGGATGGAAAGAAAATGAGACCTCCGAACGCTGCTGGGAAATATTGTTATAATATTATCCCGATCCCATCGATTACCATTAAATTTTTGTCATCCGAACACGCCCTAAAACAATGAAATGACAACATATATGGTATTAGCCACATGGGAAAAACTTGGGTCCGTTGGCCGTAGGAATCAAATTTGGGTTTGATGTGCTTGGCATCCGTCTGATACGATTTAAGATTCGTGCACACAAATATATTACTCACAAACTTTAAAGTAGTGTGAACGAATCTTAAAGCACATCGGATGGATACCAAATCCATTGGACCCAATTTTGGTTCCAATGAGAATATTTGTCAAGAAATTTAGAGTATTTTGTTTGGACAATGGAGTAGATCCGATATGCATTAGATCTACTTTAGGTTCAATGGGCTCAAGGATAGTCCAATATGCTTTAAGATTCGTATGCTCCGTTTTAATATTTGTGCACACTCACGTCAATTTTCATTGGTACGAATTTTACAGTGAGTTCTGGAACTCATCAGACCCAAAAGTAGGTTTAATACTTATCGGACCTACTCCGTTATTCTTTTGTTTAATGTTTTTGAAAAGTAGGATATTTTATAAATTTTTCCTTTAAAATACCTAAAAGAGTGAATTTACAACAGATGTCTGGTGTTAACCACATTAATCAACCTGTTGAGTTATTCTATGCAGTTCATCCTATCTATCATAGAATTACAGATTTATCAAAACCAATTAGTGGGTAAATATTTTAACAGAGCAGTTTTGGCTTCATGCAGCGCACGGACAGTATAATCAAACACCTTGGTATCTATTTGTTTATTGCAATGGTCTCTTCTTCTATTGCAATGGTACAACACATACCAAGGGTCCCACCTGTGTGAACCATATATCTGCACGTTGGTATCCATTTGTTTATTTAGAGAGAGAGAGAGCTGAAAGAAGAGTACCTCTGATCGGATTGTCTGGATATAAACAGAAATATTCTGTTACCTCAGAGGATATGGACTCTCTATAAAGGGGGATAAATATATTAACAGAGTCGAAACATTGCTGCACATGTCCCGTGCTCTGCCTGAAGCAAAAATGGTTCTGTCAATAAAGTTACCCTGAGAAAGTTCGAGGAGAGTATATTCATCTACAGTATGAAAACACTGGAAAAAAAAATTGTGTTGTAAATAACGGTATTCGGTCGTCGGACGGATATGGTACTGATAAGTGATTAATCGGTATGCGGCCGACTAATCGGAATTATGCGGACAATTTAACGTTTTTATTAAATTTATGTATATATATCATAATTTATTAAAAATAATTTATTTAACTCATTAAACTTATCAAATAAACTTAATTTAACTTAGTTTTATTATTATAACATGACACTACGCTTATTTATTCTTAACACATAAGCATTTTACATGTTAAGTAACACATTTATTTAATGAAAAAATAAAATTAAGAATTAAGCATTTTCAAATACTAATAACATATTATTTGAAAGAAATTAAACATTCCAACATAAAATCATTAAAATTAGTTTATGATAACAACTTAATTACATAAATGAACACGTCGTACTAATCGAAAAAAATACATCAGTAAGTAAGAAAAATATATGGTATATAAATAATAGAAGAATTAATCAATTTCAAAGTAAGTAAGAAGAAAAAATATATATAAAAAATATTGAATGTATATTCAAGCATAAACAAAACTACAATATAAGATTTATAAACCTTATTATCACACACTATCACAGAAAAAAAATGTGAAAATAAATATTCACTGGAATAAACGGAAATAAACGGGAATAAAACGGAAATAAACGGGAATAAACGGAAAAAAACGGCCGAATAATCGGAAAAAACGGCCGATTAATCGGAAAAACAGCCGATTAATCGTTTTCATCCGCTAACATGCCTCCGTTAAGAGTGTTCGTGACGGTTAGGCCGCTGTTTCCGATTAATCGGACGACTAGACCGTTTTTTACAACACTGGAAAAAATAGTGCTCTTTGTTTCTTAGTTAAACGACTTTAGGCTCACAAGAATATAGAGATCGCTAAATGAGGTTCCACACAAGATTTTTTAAAGTTTTATTAACAAATAATCTATGAAATTTGGGCCCTACTTGATATGGTTAAGATGAACTTTCAAAATTTCCTATTTGTTCCCAATTTGATCGAATTACAAAAATTATAAAGACTTACTGCTATAGTATTGAAATCATGAATATTTTTTTATTGCTCAGATCATGTGACATGGATAACTGTATGCAATGCATTAAAGATTGTGCCTTCTTGGAAGAAATGCAAAATATCAAGTAAATTAAGCAAGATGTACAAGTTTCATGATTCATCTATTTGATCAACAAAATTTGTGTGCACAAACCGGTTTATTTAGCTTTTGTCTTCGTCTTATTTGTTTGGGTTTGTGTAGCTTCTTACTTCTATATTTTGAATACCATTGACAAATTATTTGATATTTGGTTAATAGTGTTTGCAACTATGAGACATTGGAGGAAGCTAATTGGACATGTTATATCTTCCAAGAAATATCCCATCTCATTAATAATTTATTCTTGAATAAAATGTTAGCTCAATATTATAGCCATCACCGCCATGTTTTGCTTCTCTTTTCTTTTCTGAAAAATAAATATCCAAAGAATAAGAGCTAATAAAAGACTAAATGATACATTTCTCCTCATTAGCATGATCATAAAGATCTCACAAGAATGTGGGGCTTATTTGTTTTAATTAATCAATATAACTATGTTTTAATATTGATTCCAAATAATATATTAAAAAAGCTACTAGCTTTAGAAGGACATAGGATGCTTATCCTCAGTAATGTTGTGATGTGAAGTAAGTGTTTCTAGTTGATTAATATAATTAGGAACTTTTTGATGGAAGATATACTCATCTCTATTTGAGTATACGAGTGAAAATACGATTGCATTAATCAAGTTGAGTTATTAATTGAAGATAACAATTAGTCTAATCAAGTTATGAATTGCGAAGATATGTATTTTGGTTTGCAAAAGAAGTTTAAAATCTAAGATTATAAGCTTAAGTTCAACAAAGATAAACATTTGTTTGTACGTATTGTGAATGTAATGATATACTTATGGAGAGATCAGAATTATAAGGTATATGTATGAGAAACAAAATAAAATTTCTCCTTCATTTTGAAATATATTTCACTATTTTTGAGATCTCTAATCAAATATTCTCTCTATTTTCATCAGTTTATCATGCACCAAATTGATAGTGTTATTATAGCACTAATTTAGTAAAAAAAGAGAGAGATATATAAAAAATTAACAAGTTGATGAAATTTGTTTCCTTATATTTTATTCAATAATATATGTTGCTCGCCAACTAAATCTTAAAAAAAATAACCATTATACTTAAAAAAGGAAAATTATAAAAAAAACTCAATCTTTCTCATTTGAACTACAGCAACTAATAAAGAACCATACTTACACGTGCCATACTATTACTGTCATATATAGTATGGAGGAACCAAGATGTATCTATTCCTCGAATTACACAAATCCTATTGGTTTAGACTATTATATTGCTTCCATTTCAAATAATCATTTTAATTTTGTTTGTGGAGAAAAATGTTTTACTTTTTAATTTTTTTTATCTGGCACCTATAGTGGACTTGGTACATACTACTCGTCGATCTAAATCATAATCATATATAATCAATTTTTTTATTTTTTAACGATCATTTTTCATTACGTAATTTTTACTGGCACCATAATCTTCTCCACTTCTTTTCTGTTTCCTTATTATTTTAATTATTGAAATAATGCCAATTTTTTCAATGCTCAAATCATACCTTTGATATTGGGTGCTGCATGCACTTCAGTGCACTAAAGCTTGTATTCACTTCGAAGACATGCAAAATTATCCAAGTAAGTGTGTATGATGTACAAAATTTCATGATTTCCTAGTCATAGTGGAATAAATGAAGAACTTGTTGATCATCAAATTTGTGTGCAAAAACCGTTTTATTTAATTTCAACATCCTTCCTATAAATATTCGTGTTATCAATATTGTTGCTTCCTTAATTAAATATGGGCATGACCCCTATTTTTCTCAAAAAAAAAAAATATTGTTGCTTCCTATTTATATTTGAATACTATTAACATAGACTTGGTTGTCAGCCTTGACAACTATTGAGAGATTGGAGGAAGCCAATTAGACATATCATATATTTTCAAGGAATTTTCTCACTAATTAATTGCAACTTTTGAGGAACTTCATTAGCTTCACATCAGAAGCTCCATACCCATATTTTGCACCAAAGTACAATTTTGAAAGACAATTTTTCAAATAAAAAAAGATCATAACAAACACTCACACATATTTTTCCTACTTAATACGGACACAAATACATCACCTGGATAGGAAAGCTATTAGATTTAAAAGGACAACATGTTTATGCTCTTCTAGTGTTACATATTAAAATGCTCACATTTGCCGCCATACAAAAAACAGGCAGATGGCCATGGAATCATATATTAAAAAAAAAAAAATTTGTTACTTTAGGTGATAATATATATATTCAGATGGTATCAGGCGAAACTTGCTGTACATATGAAGCAAATTTGGATAACAAACCCATTTAATTTTTATCAAATCAGGAACCTGATTTTATCAAGATAGATCCGAATTGTTTAATGTATGTTTGCATGCATATGAATCTTAAAGTGAATTCTCTATATTTGAAATAGACATAAAATTCTTATAATTCGGTTAAAACTTTATTCTTTATCACACGCAGTACTACAAGGATATGCACTCTCGATTTTGTAACATCCCAGTTTTCGAACACCTAGAGATTTATATAGCTTAAAATAATGTGCGTTTCAAAATATATACGGCATTTATGAATTACTAATTTTTTGTATAAACCTATGTATTCCGATAATTTGAAATTAATAAACTACTAATACATAGGAATAAATATAGAGTAATTCTTTTGTCTCCCGCTCTCGAGTCCTCTAAACGTCCCCCATTCTAACTAACTATGTTAATCATTAATTAAAGACTTTGACCAACAGTTAGTGGTCCCCATCTAACTGTCAATACCCACTGGCGGGACCACTATTATGAATACTTGCTCGATTAGGTATGAATACTTGTGCGACAGACAACTCGAAAGTATGTCATCATGGATCTCATTTGAAAGAAAAAATTATGTAGAAGACGTTCGTGGTTTTAGATTTGCAAAATTTCTCATAGATCGTCAGAAATATTGGTTAGATTGAACAGAGAAAAAAAAACCACCTCTAAAAACGTGTAAAAGATGAGTAAGTGATGTGTCCAGTTTTTTTTGTAAATACTTGATATCTTAGGTATGAATACTTGATGAATTATATATGAATATTTGATATCTTAGGTATGAATACTTTCCATTTTGTATGTGAATTAATTTAATCGATGAATGTAGCACTAGTGGTGTGATCCACGTGACTTTTTGGTTGTGGTCCCCAATCCAAGCTGGTCATTACTGGCCTCGAAAAGTAATGGTCTCCATTTATATAGTGGTCCCCAAATGTTATGATCCCCTCCAGTTACTTTGTTTCAAATATTATTCAACATAAATATTCCGACTTCATTGCGTAGGTATGAATACTTTCAATTTTAGTGATGAATAAATGTTTGACAAATTTTGAAATGGTCAACTTGTGTTGGCACTAACTGTAATTAGCGCGTCAGTTAGTGGTCCCCTGTTGTACTTTGCGCGTTAGTTAGCGGGGGGACGTTTAGGGGACTGAATGGGGGGAGACTGTTAATCGATCCCATTAATATATTAGAAAATCGGTAATTGTAAAATTAATAAACAAATGTTGAAGGAGCCATGACCATATTTGCAATTGCCTTAGCCAGGGCAGAGAGCCACAAAACTCCAAAAGTCATAGGAAGATTAATCGACATCATTTCTCTGAATGTTGTGGGGAGATTTATCTCGTCTCGACATTAAGTGTTTTGATCGCTCCCAATGTCAAGATGAGATTAATCTCAACATTATATGTGAATTGTCTGGTGATTTTATACCACCTATGAATTGATCAGCAACACTTGACAATGTTAAAAGGTTAAGGTTTGCTATTTAATGGTAAATTAAGGTTCTGCTCAAATTGATAAATGTAAATTTTGTTTGTTTTGTTTGTTAAATCAGTATGCAATTTTTATGAATTGATCGGCAACATTATTTGTTTGTTAAATCAGTATGCAAATATCTTTTATGACAAATTGACAATGTAAATTATGTTTGTTGTTTGTTAAATCAGTATGCATATATTATTTGTTTCAATATGTGTAAAATTTGTATATGTACATTTGATTCTTTTAAATTTTTTAATAAATACATACATACACGGTCTGTCGAAACATCCGTGTATAAATATTGTGAATTAGGTTTTTTGTCAATTCGTGCCTATTTTTGTATATTATACCCAGTTTTTCATACAAACTGTGTTTGATTAATATTCATTCTACACGGGTCTTGGTTTTTAACTGTGTATGAGTAGTACTTAGGGTTTTTAGTTTTTCGCGCCTCTTTGAATTTTGCCCTGTCTTTAATCTTAGCACATTCGCATCTAATCAAATAACTCTCAACTCATTGTTTTCTTCTCCCTTTTTATTTCTCTCCTCCTCCTTCACTCTCTCTCTTAGGGTTTCCAATCCAATATTCAGTTTCACTCAACTATTCGCTAGTAAGTTTTAATAAAAGAGTATTTTTCGCCCACAATCCTACTCAATGGATAGAAATCGTGACTTCATCAGCAATTTGTCTGAGCCAATACTTCTCGTCATATTAGGGCTACTCGTGACCAAGGAGGTGGTGCGGACGTGCGTGCTATCAAAGAGGTGGGAGCACCTGTGGACCTCTTTACCATGCCTCAATATCAATTTGAGGGACTCTGAAACCGAAGCTTCCTTGAAGGTGATGACATTCTTACTCCAGAAGATTACAAATATTGAACTTCTGGAGTTACATTTCAAGTGCAATCTACACATGGTAAGCGCATCATATTCTTTTGGTTTTGCAAATTATGCTCATTTGAAATTATTGTTTGCTTTATTCTGACCTCATATTTATATTATTCTAAATTTAGGAACTACGCGCAACAATTTTGCCTCTAGAACATCCAACATTTGATTACTTGACGGATCTCATTGTTTCTATATGTTCGTTTTTACTTGACGGATCTCATTCTAAATTTTTTAATTGTATTGTCAAGTAAAGATCTCCTTAGTTATTAACTAGTTATTGGTTGCAGGAATGTTATGTGCCTCGAGATGTCCTTAGTGATTTTCCTGTTGGTTGCAGCATCCCGGTGGTTGCAGCATCTCCAAGAAGAAATCTCGAGATAATTGAGATCTAGTACTGGTAATATTTTCCCTTATTAAGGATTTTGGTAAAAAAAACTTATGCTTCGTACAAGTGAAGTGCAAATTTAGGAACTATCGAGTACAACCGTTCAATTTTTTAAATTGGGTTTTAGAGAACATGCAAAAGCTCAACATGTCTGGTTATAGGGAGTCAGATTGGAAAGTGGTAGAATGGTACTGTTTCAATTATAGTAGGCCTCATCTTTTGGGCCCTTGCATTGTTTAGTTATACTAAGTTTAAATGCTTGAGTGTTGCTAGTGGTTACTTTTTTTGGACAAAATGTTAGTTGTTACATAAAACCTTCTTTGTAGTATACATATATTACTTGATTATGTTGAATATTGGTTGAATTGGAATATTGGATGTATAATTGAATGTGTATGTTGAATTTGAAATATTGTTTTCTATTTGTTGAATATTGAATGAATATGATTATATATTTTATATGTGCTATGATGTTGAATGTTTATTGAATTATGGATGTGTAATTAATTGTATATTTAATGGCTAGCAAATATGGATGCTAGCCTATTATAAATCGTTAAAAAAACATACATGATTCTAAATAACAATCCGTGTACTGTGTCCAAAATATATAATACATGGATGCCTTGTAGAAACCGTATATATAGCGCTTCTTATTGTACACGGTTACATGGACTGTATAGAAATAAACATATCAGCGTCTTTTTTTACAAGTTCTGACACGGTTGAATTTGATTAACCGTGTATAGTAGTTCTATATAGGCACGGTAAAGTACCCCCCTATTCATACACGACGCTCGCTGACAGGATTGTGTAACCGTGTGACATTAGCTTTTCGGACCATGTATAGTCGCGTTTACTGTACTAGTGTGTATTCACATTGAGAAAAATAGGCGATGAATAGATTCTGAACTCTCCTACATAGACAATTAACACATGTTCACAAGTGGCCAGCCTCTCTTATTGAGGTTGTCCACATTAGGAACCTATTGTTTAGCATCAATCAAATGAAGACGAGAATTTTCTGGGAACTTTTATTTGTGTCTATCTAAAAAAATAGTAAAAGAATTAAAAAAAATAAAAAAATTGGTCTCCAAGTACATTTTAATATGAATAGTATGTTGAGCAATTTGAATTAACTATTTGAATATTAAAAACGGAGATAAGAATGTAAAACACAAATGAAACATGAAAGACATAAGACATTTGAACCCAAGTCAAACAATACAACCACAAAGCTACTTAGATGTACGTCCTATCCCAAATAACACCCACCGAAAGGTATTGAATACTACACGTAAAAAAGGAAAAGCGATAACAAGGGCTGAAATAGAAAATTTCAATAAGAGTGGCTAAAAATTAATATGCAAAATATATGATGAGTGGAATTTGAACTCATGTCCTCTCAACTACAAAATAGAGCCTTAACTACTAAATTACAACTCAACATTTGTTATTTATTGAAAGGGGCTGGATTATATAAAAAGTTTTAAAATTTGTTTTTTATTAAATTTCAATATACATAATTACAATTTTAAAATTATAGGAGTGACTTAGTCACCTTTAGCTAGACCTCAGTTCCTCCCCTGAGCGACAAGAATTTATTCTTTTGAAAACAAAATGGAACTGTCCTCCACAATATATATCTTGGTGGATCTAAAACTTGAGCATGCCATCACAGAACTCTGCCGAGTGCTCTTCTTTGACACACTGCAACACTTGTCTGAACCCCAGCTTTGGTTTTGGTGGCTTGAGATAAATCACCAACCCAAATTTGTCTTTATCGAACAATGGAAAAACATATTTTGGTTTGCCCCACCCGTAATCCACCTCATGAAATCCGACCTGGCTCCAATCTGTAACTAACACCATGCCATAACCTAAATGCAGTACATTATAGTGTGTGCCGGGGACCCCATTCATCCAATCAACAAACTTTGTCGAAAGAGCATCCTTTGCTTCTTTTATCAGGGTTATGACCTCCACAAGAGATGCATTGTTCATCTCCTCACTTGTTTTGGTGATCACAACTGGGTAGAGACAATTACCATAATACCCCTCCAATGATGGCACAACCCCGTGGAGTAAATGGCGCGTGCTGGCCGAAAACACAAACCGGACCTCGGCGGTGTCGGCCAATTTAATAGCTTTTGCACGGGATTTAAAGATCATGGCACTTATAACGTCGAAGGTGGAGCAATTCTTAGCTGTCTCGGCAGTGAATTTATTCTTGATTCGGTTGATGTTGTCAGGCGATATCTCATTTACAGAGTTGACGAAATTGAAGACTGTGAAGGAAGGAGGGGGCCCACTAAATGGCACCTTAGGTGGGTCCGGTATGGCTTCCCGAGACCATACTGGTTTCACAGTCGGCTCTGGGAGCCCACGTGCCATGTCACCAACTGCTTTGAGGAATTGCGCTACACCTTGGCCGTCAAAAACTTGGTGGCTGAACCAGATGCCAACAGCAAAGGCACCACACATGAATTGTGTGATCTGAGATCAATAAGAAAAGATTTAATTTTGCTTGCTAAATAAGTAAACCCGAGTTTATCTCTGTTTGTGAAAAATTGATTTGCATTTTAGCACATAGTTAATTTTAAGCAGAGAACAACATGAACAAATAGTGAGTAATTATGGTCACATTGTTGAATTACAACTGATAGATTGTGAATGAGATGATTGTTGTCATGGATTGTTAGATAGAAAATCATATTAAGTTATTAACTGCCATACCGTTAAAAAGAAATATTAAAATTTAATGTAACACAAAAAAAAAAAACATCATGTTATTGACACCAACCTATGTGCCCTACTAACTAACAAAGGGACTTCAAAGAGCAAGTTATATATATATATATATAGGTACGTTGATTGACATATTTCACGTGGAACCGCAAATATAGGGTGTCTTTCTTGCTACAAATTCATAAAAGATGGTAAAAAAAAGATTAAAAGTTTGACACAGACTGAACCTATAGGTAACTCCCAGAAATCAATCAAAGGTTGAGAAGTCATACCCCTTCTAATTCCGTAATTCGCTCCAGATCTACCCCAAACAAATAAAATTGAAAAAACAAAAGGAGAGATTACCTATTACCTGAGCCATAAGGATCTGATGTTGAAGCTTCACACTAGCTGGAGGCCGAGGCAGCATCTCCTCCTTTGCAATCATTAATGGGCTCTCCAGATAATTTACATCTTCTATACTACAGTTAGCAATTGCCTCTATATACCTGCAAATGAAATAACCCAAAATTAAACTTCAAAAAAAGAAATAACCCAAAAATTTTCGGGGCCACATTCCAATTTCCAGCTTTTCTAGATCAAAATGCATCAACCAATTAAAAACATTGACTTGTCCGAATATCTCACTCTGGGCATTAACTTTATTGGACATATTATCAATACCTGAATCCACAGGGACTATAATACATTATTTACTGATCAGAGATCAAGCCAACACCCTGGATCGAACTCTGATCTCGGTTTCTTTTTTAAATTTATTGCTTAAAATGGAAAAACCCCGAACCATATATCAAGAAAAGAAAGATCCACAATACCAGATTCCCTCTCCAGTGCAGTCAACCACCGGAACTCCCGGAGTGGGCTCCACGATCCTCCCTGCAACAGGGTAGTAAGGCACCAGTGCCTTGGCGAAGGCTTCTTTGATTCGCTCTCCCAGCTGCTCGCCATGCGAGAAGACCGAGATGAAGTCGATCGCACCGTTGATGCTAAAATAGCGGTCAATGGAGGAGAGAGGGAGGGTCCCGGTGGGAGTAGAGGTGGCTGGAGGGATCAGGACTGGAGAGGACTTGGTGATGGCGTGTCTCATGGTGTGGCGAGATGTGGGGAGAGAGAAGGATTTTGGTTGGTGGAAAGAAAGGGGAGAGGAAATGGTATAAATAATTCCGTGCTGCTGCACTGACTCATCCAGTGTTCAGCTCCCTTTTTTTTTTTTTGACGGAACTTTGAAACCGAGATGAAGAGTTTATTGAGTCTGACTAATAGAGATACAGTAGAATCAGAGAGCAGCACCTTACCAGCAGCCAAGTCAACAGTTCAAGGAAGTTAGTTAGGCAAAGTAGTTACATGCCAAGTCAACAGTTCAAGGAAGTTAGTTAGACAAAGTAGTTAGATGTAACTGCTTTAGTAATTGATTGTTAGAAGAGTAGCTAGGAGGTCATAATTGTAATTAAACTATTAAATTTGTTTCTTTAAATACAAATTTTATTTTGAGTTACTTACATATATAAATGTCCCTCGTCAAGTAATATTATTTATTTTTGTGGACTCTCAAATAAGTTGTTAGTGCAACTATTGACCTTTTAACAAAAATATTAAACAATATTTTATCAATTTCATAAATGATTATTAGAGAATATTTCATTTCAAATTGTATCAAAGAAGTATATTTATTCTTTTTTATATTTCAAAATCATTATTTTTCATTGATTTCCATCAATATTTTAAGTATACTTCGATAAATTATACTTCATAAGTGAAAAATACTGATTAAAAAACTAATTTAAAGTTGTATAAAGTTAAGAAATTTAATAACTAAAGAGTATAATATGGATAACTTCAATGCAATATCAAAATGTTGTCATTTACCTGAGAAAAAAACAATTTATAATATCCCAAATACTGTCGCGTTCATGATATTTCCATTTGATTGTAACTATATATGTTCATGATTTTTCCGTAAGCCTAAAAAATACTAGAAAATTTAAAACGAATATGTTGTGACTTGTGAGCATCCCAGCACCAATAAAAATTTCGCTTGAAATTTCTTGTCTTCAAATTTCTAATTAATGACTACACATGCTTCAAACTAATTAAGCCTCGACCGCATTAATTAATTATTAGCGGAAAATCATATAATATCCTTGTAAAACATAATGGTTATCAAAATTATAAATATTTTACTTATTCTTTTAAAACATAAACTCTAACATTTGTCGTTCAAAAAGTCGAATTACATGTTTTATGCTCTGATTTCTAAGATAGCGAATTAATAAATAAAATTTAATGTATGTTTAGTTCTAATGTTGCGGTATTGAAAAAAAAAAATTGCATGTTTTTTTTGTTGTTGTATTATTTGAAAATTCGGACAATTAATTGGAAAAAAAATATATATTTCTTTTTCAACAAACCAACTTCAAATCCAAAAAATAATTAAAATGGCCAGTCACTTCATAGCATGACAACATGTGGAGTGAACGATGTTCTCTAGGCCGACTGATCAAAATTTAATATCATTATAGTCATGTCATATCACCTGATGTAAAATAATTTAATAAAACGATGTTCTCTAGGCCGACTGATCAAAATTTAATATTTATTTAAAGAATTTCTAAATAACAATAAAGAAAGTATGTTCCGTTCATGTTGCTTGTTGTTTAACATTAATATTTTGCCCTTAAAAATTATTTTATATATTGTAATTTTGTATTGTTTAGGGCTTTTCAAAGGGTTGTTGTGGCCTATTTATTGTTGATTAAGCAGTTTTACATATATACAATTTTAACAAAACAAATTATGGTTTATCTTATACTAATTACGTCATATGTGAACTTCTTAATACTCATGTTTCTGTTTTAAGTATTTGTATATTTTAGTTTTAGTATTTGTGTATTTTAAGACAAAAAAATATATTTTGATATTCAGTATGTGACTTTTGTATCAAATTTCTCATTAGATGCAAACCAGTTGGCATCGAAGAAAATATTCTGCTATTACACATCAATTGTGCGAGTACTAGTGTTATTTCTTTTTTGGCGTGCTAAAAGCATCTACATCTCTAGTATATAATAGTTTCTAATCTGATGAGGCAGTTTCTAATTCAGTTTTTATTCAGTTTCAGAGATGTGGGAGAGCTTCTTATTAATAAACTGTTTACAAACTCTACGCTGGCTAAATGATTGACTCAAATTATCTTTCTTTTTTTTCAATTTATTGCTGATATGGCTTAATAGAAACTCTAAAATTAATTTTAGAGATGTGAGAGTTAGAAACTTTAGAGACTTTAATTTATAAAAAGTTATTAACAGTTATTTAGAAATTAATTTGAGTTTATGAGATGTAGATGCTCTAATATATATGGAACTAAATCAATTGAAATTGATCGAATGTCCAGAGAATATGCATTTTGTGTGGTTTTACTTTTTAACATGGAGAGTAAAGTGGAGGGAAGAGAAGCAGGGATAAAGGTGGATCTCACGAGAATATTTTATTAAAAAATTTAGAAAATATTTATTTGAGGTTTTTTAAAAGTAGGATATTTTATAAAATTTTCTTTTAAAATACTCTAAAAGAGTGAAATTACAACATGTATGGTATTAGCCACATGGGAAAAACTTGGGTCCGGTGGCCATAGGAATCAAATTTGGGTTTGAAGAGCTTGGTATCCGTCTGATGTGCTTTAAGATTCATGCAAACAAATATCAGAGCAGAACACTCACGATTTCAAAGTAGTGTGCATGAATTTTAAAGTGAATCGGACAGATACCAAATCCATCGGACCCAAATTTGATTCCAATGAGAATATTTTGTCAAAAAATTTAGAGTATTTTGTTTGGACAATGGAGTAGATCTGACGAACATTAGATCTACTTTAGTTTCAATGGGCTCAAGGACCGTCAAATATGCTTTAAGATTCATACGCTCAGCTTTAATATTTGTGCACTCACGTCAATTTTCGTTGGCACGACTCCTTAAAGTGAATTAGACGCTTTTAGAACTCATTAGACCCAAAAGTAGATTTGATGTTCATCAGACCTACTCTGCTCTTTTTTGTTTAATGTTTTTGAAAAGTAGTACATTTTATAAAATTTTCCGAGTAGAACTAGGGTGTTCTTAAGCTCACCAAGCTTCTTTGTGAGTTTAACTCAAAAACTCATCGGATTGATTTCATACTAATGTAATATAAAGTCAAGTGGTCAAAAAATAATGAAAAATGAACACATTAAAATTAACTTATAAACCATCTTTTTTTTTTACCACTTGACTTTATACTAAATTAGTTCGAAATTTTATAAATTTGATATGTAAACGCATCACTCGTGAAATGGATCGGTTTCAACCGTTTGGATGTATCGTTTGAAGCCAATTCAATAGATTTTTGACTTAAGCTCACAAAAAGACTTGGTGAGCTTAAGAACACTCTAGTTCTACTCAAATTTTCCTTTAGAATACCTAAAAGGAATTACAGAATATATGGTATTAACCGCATAAGTCAACCTATTGAGTTAGTCTATGAAATACATCCTATCTAACAAAGAATTACAGAATTATCAAAACCAATTAATGTGTAAAGATTTTAACAGAGCAGTTTTGGCTT
The DNA here is from genome assembly GCA_025461045.1 of Carex parvula. Classification (NCBI taxonomy): domain Eukaryota; kingdom Viridiplantae; phylum Streptophyta; class Magnoliopsida; order Poales; family Cyperaceae; genus Carex; species Carex parvula. The sequence continues at coordinate 481,643 of JAJGRW010000413.1, read as the reverse complement.
CATGCAGCGCACCGACGGTAAAATCGAAGATGTGGTGCAAAGGGTTCGTGCGCTATATGAAGCCAAAACTGCTTTGTTAAAATCTGTACCCCCAATTAATAGCCAAATCACACCAATTGAGCAAAAAAATATATGAACGCTTTACATACTTCTAGGGCTACAAATGAACCGAATCGAATCGAACTTACCTCCAGTTTGAGTTTGGTTTGAAATAATTTCGAACTAAGTTTGGTTGAATTAATTTCGAACGAACTCAATTTTGAATTTTTTCAAACTTTGTTACGACTTACGAGTTATAACTTATGGCTAGACCATAGTTCGAAATTGCAGCACTTCAATAAAAACTCAGGCATTCTGAATTCTAATTACACAGTACACTAATTTTTATATCAAAGTTCATTACAAATAGCAAAATTTATATCAAACACCAAAGTATAGTACAATCAATCAAAGTTCAGTACAATCACAGAATCCAAAGGTTTGCAAATAGCCAACAGGAGCAACATCACCAAAGTTTTCAAATATCCAAAGTATTCAAAGTACAATTTAAATATTAATAGAAGTACTGAACAATCACCAAAGTCCTAGAATTATTACAAACCCAAATATTATCCTAAATAAAACATTAAAGTTCATTATCAGCGGAAATTAATATTTCACGTTTGAGTTAATTTCGAACTAAGTTTGGTTTACGAACCTATTTCGAACGAACTATGTCCAGTTTGAGTTTGGTTTGAATTCATTTCGAACTAAGTTTGGTTTGAATTAATTTCGAACGAACTCAATTTCGATTTGATTTTTTTACGAACTTTTTCTAATCAAACTCGAATCGAATTACGAACTACGAATTTTTTGTGCAGCCCTACATACTTCCATGTACTAACAAGATTAGATCTTATCAACTTCACATGATAATTTTACCAATCTTTAAGGACTAACCTGAATAATTGCCATCCTCCCGCAAAATTTCCTTAATCCACCAAAAACTTACCATTAATTACAAGATGTACTATACAACGTGTGAATCACGCACCCTTTCTCTAAATCCCCTCTCAATTCTCCCCAATTGCCATCGTTTAATCGCCAGAAATCCCACAAACACAAATTGCATCGCACCAGCCACAATTGCAAACCAAACCCCAACCTTCTCCCCGAAATTCAGCTTACGCTTGATTCTCTCCTTGTCGTGTTGGATTCGGGCAGCAGGAAGAGCGCGATCTATGGAAGTACCCTGAGACGACGGCGGAGGGTGATTTACGGGATTTACAGTGGACGAGTGTGATTTGAAATTTCGCGGAGTTGGGGAAGGAGAAGGGGATGGGGAGGGAGAAGAGGCGAGAGAGGGGAGATGAAGGAGAAACAGTGTTAGCGTTAAGGTTAGGTTTAGAATGAGGTTGGGGCTATGGTTTCTGGCCATTAGAGCACATAATGGAAAGGAGAGAAAGTGAGAAAGGGAGAAGAGTGTGATTTGGTTGGTGTAGAGTTGGAGATGGATAAGAATTCAGAGCGAGTCAAAGTCAAGTCGGGTGTTAACGAATTTTGATTATTAAGATACGGATCCGATAACTAAGTGAAATATCTCATCGCATTTTACATCACATCAAAAAAGAGAGCTCATGATAGGGATATCATTGATTCCCGACATTTTTATTAATATCCGAAGTTAATTAGAAATTAATATTTATGTCCAGAATTCTTCAGTTTCGTCAAAAATGCCAAACCGGTCATAAAAATGGTCGGCTTTCAGAAACTGGTCATTTTATGGCCGGTTTTCTCTTTTTTTTAGACACTATGAAGAGCAAGATAATTAAATCTAACACTGAAAATTCGAAGTTTTTGTTTAAATTATTTGTTAGATTACTTCTTTGATTTATAATTAGCATATTTATACTAAAATACACTAGATTACTTGAAATTATGTTGAATTACACTATATTACACTCAAGTATGTTGAATTACACTAAATTACGTTAAATTACACTATATTACAATAACTTCGCTAATTGGAAAAAATGTGGTAAATTACGCTAAACTACGCAAAATTACGTGAAAGTAGACCGATTTTGTGCCATCTTTCATGAATCATAAAAAATAGTAAAAAAATTTTGAAAATAGTAAAAATTGGTATTCTACAAGTCATTATGTAACTAATTTACTGAGCTACTTGGATTGAATAATAGAAATGAAAATCTTAATCAGAAACTTCAACTCAAGTTTTGAGGTTCTTTTCTTAGTTTTTTGACAATTCTGAATTTTGAAATCTGGCATCGCGAGCATGGATGCATGCGTATTTTCGCAAGCTTTCTGAAAAGCGGTCATTTGCTGAAATCGGACACTCCAGCGCCGTTTTATGGCCGTTTGAAGTTTCATCGTCATTTTTAACCTTTTCAGTGAATATATCGTCCCTATTCATATGTAATTTAGCGTAATTTAGCGTATTTTAGCGTAATGTAATGTAATTTAGCGTAATTTAATGTAATATAGTGTAATTCAACATAATTTCAAGTAATTTAGCGTATTTTAGTATAAATATGCTAAGATGAGGGTTCAAATGCCTCCCATCTTTCATGCCTCCACCATGCCTCCATTTTTAAAAACTTTAATAACTCAAAATTTAAAACTTAAAAGTCAAAATAAAACCGTTGGATATGATCTACAACATTTTATCTATGCGCTCATAAAAAATTATCGCATTTCGATTTTGTTTTTATGTGAATCAATAAGTTGAAAAATCAACGTTTAGAAATTATCCACATTAGTACGTTTTTTACAAGCTCTTGATGACAACCAAAACAAAATTGAAATGTCATAATTTTTTACACGTGTATAGATAAAATGATGTAGATCATATCCAATGGTTTTAATTTGACTTTTAAGTTTTAAATTTTGAGTTATTGAAGTTTTCAAAAATGGAGGCATAGTGGAGGCATGAAAAATGGAGGCATTTGAACCCTCCTCATATGCTAATTATACATCAAAAAAAGTAATCTAACAAATAATTTAAACAAAAAATTTAATTTTTCAGTGTTAGATTTCATTATCTTGCTCTTCATAGTGTCTCTTAAAAAAAATAGTTTCTAATTATACATCACTATGAAGACACACAGTAATTTATCAGAATTTACCGTATTTTAGCGTAATTTAACATAATTTAGCGTAATTTAATGTAATATAGTGTAATTCAACATAATTTCAAGTAATCTAATGTATTTTAGTAAAATATGGTAATTATAAATCAAAATAAGTATTCTAACAAATAATTTAAACAAAAAATTTGAATTTTCAGTGTTAGATTCATTACTCTTCATAGTTTCTCTAAAAAAAAAAAAAAAGAGGAAACCGGCCATTTTATGACCGGTTTGGGTATTTTTTGCGAAACTGGGGAATTCTGGGCATAAATATTAATTTCTAATTAACTTTGGATATTAATAAAAATGTCGGCATTGATTCGTTTAAAAACTTAAAATCAAAATAAAATATGTAAATTTAAATTTTATTCAGTTTTTCAAAATTAAATCGAACTGAATAAAATAAACTTATCCACCGAATTAAAATTGAACCAAACAAATCAAATTAGTTTAGTTTATTCAGTTGAATCGAAATAAGAAAATTAATTATATAAAAAAATTATTAATTTTTTTATTATTTAAGATGGATTTAAAAAAAAATTATTTGATTTGGTCTAACGGTTTTAATCTAAACCAAACAATATATATTATGTTGTAAATTTGAATTTTTTTAAATATTTAGTTCAGACGGGGGATGGATTTAAAAATTTCAATTAGTTTAGCCTGACCGATTTTAAAATTTCTAAATCAAACCGGACCGAAAAATAAAATTGTTTTTGAAAAATGAACCGAACCGATTCATTTAATTAGAAAAACCAAATAGTGTAATTCAAACACTCTCGATTTACTTTAAAACCGATAAAATCAGATCCGATAAAAACACCTAGATGCTGATGGACGAATTTGTATCCTCGGTGTTAACTCAAAAGAGAACTCTTTTGAGTTAATGCTCAACCATCCGATCTGTTTTAAGATTTGTATAAACTAGATTTGCACTAATATTAAAATATCTCTATATTATAAGCAGAGTTACATTAATTTTGTTTAAAATCAAACGGTTGAATTATCTTTTAAATTAATACAGAGGATACGTGTTACCGATGGACGGTCCTGAAGAAATAATTATGATAAGAAGTCACTTTTTGTGTGTACGATGAGAATAATGACACAGTAGATTAGCATGGTCGGTACCTGCTTTATGGTATTTGGTATTTGGTCATCAAAGCACTATATAGAAATAGTATTTATTTACATTTGATATGAATGGGACTAGGGATGTTCATCGGTTCGGTTCGGTTAAAACCGAAATAAAATAAGCAAACTAAAGATTTGTTCGGTTTTCAAAACTAGAACCGAACCGACCGAATTAAACGTATCAACCGATTAAAACCGAATCAAAGTAAATTTCGGTTTGTTCGGTTAAACCGAACAAACCAAAATATATTGATAAAGCACTCATTTGTAAGTTTCATTAAGTATATTGTCAGATTCTTTTTCTTGTATTTTCTGATTTTGTCAGATTCTTTACTATTTTTTACTTGGACACTTTTCTAGTCAAATGGGTTTGAAATGGGATTGATTAAAAATGAAGCATTGACTTGTGAATTCTGACCCGTCTCCCTCGGTAAAGTATCCATTTCATACCCATTTCAAACCCATTTGACCAGAAAAGTATCTAAGTAAATTTGCGAAGCGGGGGAGCTACCGAGTGAGAGCAAAGGCGCGATTTGATTTTGGAGTAGTCTGGCGCAATTCGATTTTGGAGTAGTCTGGGGCAGTGGGGGGTCAAATGCGATTCTGGTTCTCACGCGAAGAGGGAGACGGATCAGAATTGGATTAGGTTATAATAATCGGTCGGTTCGGTTATTGTGGTTTTCTAATATTACAAACCGAACCAAACTGCAAAAACCGAACAGTATAAAAAATTGAACCGAACCGAACCAATCAAACCGAAAACCGAACCGTTTGAACCAAACTTTTTCCGGTTCGGTTAAAAACCAAATAAACCGGCCCCGATGAACACCCCTAAATGTGACTTGAAAAGGACGTCCTAATTCAATTATTAAGGTTGTTCCAGTATTATGAGGCTGAGCAGCCGCTTTTTTTATTAATACAAAAAAAAAACAAAATAACAAATCTGGTCTCAATTTCAAATTTTTATTAAAATTACCTGAATTACCTCACAGTGGGGCAGTTCATTATTCATATCAAACCGCCTCCAGTGGGGCGGTCCGCTGCCTACATCAAACTACCTCATATGGGGGGGGGGGGGAGGGGGGTCTGCTATAAACTTGTATAAAAGTCACTTTTCTCTTTCCTGCCCACTCACAAAGTTATTCTAACTTAGCTGAAAGAGAAAAAAGAAAAAGAGAAAAAAGAAAGACGATTTTAGGTAACAGTATAGGTATATTTAATTTTTTAATACTAAGTTATTGTTTCGGTACCATTAGTGATGGTACAGAATAATACTAAGTTATTGTTTCGGTACCATTAGTGATGGTACAAAATAATGGTTATTCGTAAAAAAATTTGGAGCATGCCATGTGTATGTCATATGATTATGACTGATCTGAAATAGGAGGGATCAAGTTACAACAATTTTGAGTTACAACAAAGTTACAATAACGATTTTCTACATTTTCAAATTCCAAATCATCGATCCAAACCATTCAACATGATATACACAATAAAATGTGCTTCCAGATCAAATTTTACATTTTTTTTAATTTTTCTTTACTATTTATTAAGTATTTTATAAAAATTAGTCAAATTCAGATCATTGAATTTTGTACCTATCAATAAATAGTAAAAAAATTCAAAAAAATATAAAATTTGATCTGGAAGCACATTTTATTGTGGAGATCATGTTGAACGGTTTGAATCGACGTTTTGAACCTTGAAAATGTAGAAAATCGTTGTTGTAACTTTGTTGTAACTTGATCCCTCCTCCTGAAATAGTTATAAGTGTAGTAGTTTCAGTGCATTATTAAATTGCTTTCATAACATTGCGATTGTTGTTGACTCGTGCTAGCTATTTTTTTATCAACTGGATTTTACATAATTAAGCTGCCATCTCCATGTCTAATGAGCTCATAGTATAAGATCCATGTTCTGTGATTGGACAAATAAATGGGTATTTGAACTTTGTTTTTGAACTGCATTGTGGGTACTTTTTCTGAATTGAATATCTTTTTATTTACAAAGTCGAACATTCATTAATTTGAAGCAAGGGCAAATTTGTCTTTTTAAATATTAAACTCTATTTTTAAATGATTAATTTAAAAATGGGATATTATGAAAATAATTGAGTTTAGATGGAGAAATAACTAACTTTGAAATTTTGATGGAGAAATATCTAAATAAAAAAGTTACAATGGGGATATATCTAAATTTCTCTAATTAAATTGGCTGAATTTAAAAAAAGAAATGTTTTACAAAACAATGTCCTAAATGGTTGTCAAAATATGTGTGGATAATGAACATTAATTGCTTCGATGTCACATGTGCAACTAAGAACACATTGAATGGGATAACAAATTAGTCAAAATAATCTTTTCTGTTTTTTTTGTATGATATTAATATATACTACAACTTAATAAGTAATAATTATGAGATCAAAGTCATTTTGTATGATATTAATATATACTAACACTATTGTGTAATTAAATTTTTCTAGCAGAATTTTGTTTGTAATACTCAATGTAACTTTCTTTTATTTTACACTAACAATCTTCTGCATATTGATACACACAAGTTAGATTTAATATGTTAATTTTGATGATTAAAGAATTTTAAATGTGGCATAAAGTAATAAAACACATAATTTTATACGTAACATTTGACATATTAACTTGATGTAACACATACGAACTTATGCAGAAGTAAATAACATCAATTAAATATTGCTATCAATTTTGATGAAATTGATAAAACTTGTGCAGAGATAAACACCATTAATTAGTTATTATTTGCTTGATTTAGCCACAAATACATCTTGTAATTTAGGCCTGTTAATTAATGAGCCGGACCTGTTCATGGACAAATATATTATGTTTAAGGGAAGAATAGAATTCTTAGCAGTGTTAGGTGAAATTAGAAAAAAAATAATGTTTTTTCTTTAATATTTAATTTTAAAAAAATAGGGTTAAAATCAGACATCAATTTTTGGTGTATGCCATAGACCTTTTGGTATTGGGTGTTAGTGTTATGATCTAGAAGCCAACCATTTATGTATGTTTCTATGTTTTGTTCATGAAATGAAAGAATCATTTTGTTCCTTGAGTATTTAATTATATTATGGATTTTTCAAGTTGAGGACTTGAAATGTAGAACTCTATAATAATAATATAACGAATACACCGGTACAAGATTAGTATGTGGATTAAATGATGATCATGTTCTACGGATCATATGGTAAGGAGCTACCAATTTAATCACATAAATACCTGATGGAGATCAGGGAATTGGACATGACCCAAGAATGAAACATAACATGGATTGTGTTAGTGTCATTAATGTTTCATTTGTGTCTTGAATTCTTTGGTATGAGATGATTACTTTTCCTACATGAGATACATGTATCTGTAGGTGTTGTCCAACGCTGACCGTAACTGACAGTTATACAGATAATATCTCAATATGTGTGTCTTGTGCGGAGGAAAAGATATTTATCAAGAATACCAGTGTCTCTCATATTTCATATGTGAGTGATGATATCTTCGGGCCCCTTGATGAAGTAATAAAGTATGCATGCAATTATGGTCAATGAGTTTGATCATTATTTACTGAATTACTAGGAATCAAGAAAAGAATAAATTTGCAAGGATGACACTCTCCTGCCTTGGATTTATTCCGATATCATGTAACACGTGAATTGACACAAGCAATTAAATATTGCTTTAGGATCGTGATGTTGATTGGTTCATATTATCTTTATCTGTTGAGTAATTGTAATGCATATTGCTAGGTGCCGCTTATAATTTATAGAATTAAAAGAAGTTTTGATTCTATTGTCAACACGATATAGATCCTACGAGGTCACACCCAAGAGAGTAAAACGAAACAAATAAAAGTGTCATGGAGATGACTAACTTGATCTTAGAATAAATTTATTACATGTTGGACATGGTATACAAATTTATTTCTCAACAAAATTGAGCAATACAATTAACCGTAATAATTGTCGGGTGGGCCAAAAGTTGGCATAAATGGCAAAATCGAAAATGACATTGGCCCAAGCCCAATTTAACATTAAATGGAGAAATCCATTTGATGAAATGAGTTTGGAATAAAGTGGGATAAAAGTGCATCTAATGGAGAGCTCCATTGGATGGCAAAAGTAAAAGTTATTTTTGTCATGTTTAAATCTAGCCATCCATTGTGGTTGAGATGATTAAAACATACCCTAACTTCACACTATAAATACCCCACATTTTTCCAAACCCTAGCCATCATTCTAATCTCTCTCTTCTTCCTTCTCTTGTAAGAAAAATAGAAAAACGTTTTTGTAAGAAGAGGTGAAAAAGAGAAGAGTTTTTGCAATTTTGTCTCCACCATTTTTGCTCATGTGTTGAGCACAACTTCTACACTAAAATTAATAGTTGATTGAAGAGGTAGAAGCTAAGGTTAAGTTAGACTCTTGGTTGATTACCTCTAGCAAGGAAAAAACAAGAGTTTCGTTTAATTTCGGGTGGATACTCGTAGAGGCTTCGTGCGTTCGAAGCGGGTGTCATTTCGAGGCCGACTTGGAGAAGTGAAGGCTCGACAAGGAGACAACAACCCTACATCTCAAGTCCCTACTTCTTGGTTTAGAGACCAAGATTTGAGGTATAAAGATTAAACAAGTTAAAATGCTAAATACGGTTCATCGTTAGTCAAATAAGTAGATCTATGTCGGTTTCTTTTGAGTTAAATTTTTGAAATTTGCTCTTGCATGAAACCCATATTTCCTTCATTGGGTTCCATATGAAATGCCCAACAAAAAAAGTAGCATTAGAAATTAAAAATTAAACCCAATAATAGAAATTATAGATTAAAGTTTAAGAACTAATATTCGATCTATTCACTATTTTATGAACAATAACCAACAGTTTTTCTTTGCTAATTTTTGAATTGCCATACTTCATATAATAAATTTACACATATATAATCATTCAACATGATCTTTATGTAAAATATACTTCGAAGTCTAATTTTATATTTTTTAGAATTTTTTATATATTTTTTAAAATATATAGAATATCACTTGATCTTAATATTCTGAAGTAACAAAAAATAATGATTTTCTAACTATTCAAAAAATAGTAAAATAAATAAATATAAAACTTAGACTCCAGTTATATTTTCATATAGAGATCATATATGTTGAGTGGTTTAGATTGATTGTTCGAACTTTAATTTGATAGGGGTGAGAAAAAAAAACTCGTAACTCGTGGCTCACTCGGAATCAGCCTGTCAAAATAAAAAAAAAGAACTCGCTCTGATCCGAGCTACAACAAACTAGTTCCCACGCTTTGAATATATTCCAACTCGCTCACAAATAAGCCACACGTGCTCTCCAAAGATAAAAATTAGCCTTGGAAGGAACCTCATTCGGTGACACTGTAGTTACTAATTTTTTTTCTGCAAATATATTTTAAGAGAATAGTATATGTGTCGTGACTCGTGTGTCACGTCTGTATTCATTCATGTGTCGTGATTCATTTTCTATTTAAAAAAGACGTGTCACGACACAATATGCGAATTAGCCTGATCATAACACAAAATAATACATGACACACGAGTCACGGTATATATGATCAAGTGATCACGTTTAAAATTATGTATTCTTTTATAAGTTTATTTTTTTTTGATATTTTAATTTTTTTTCCTTAAATAGTATTTAAATAAATAATAATCAAACATAATCAAATATGACTAGTTACGACACATGATCACGACTTGATTCACACAATGATAAATATAATAGGAAATCAAAGATCGCTAAGCTCCTTACATGGTTATTTTTTTTAAAAATTTTATATGTAATTTTTGGTAAATTAAATAAATTTTATAATTTGCTCCATATTAATAAAGCATTTATTTAATTAAAACAATAAATATACTTCACCCTAAAAAAATATATTTTATTGAATAGAGGACGGCTAACGCAATATGCTTCTCATCCTCTGAACCGTCAGATCTTCGGCAATATTCGCGCTATGATGGAACGCTGATGAAATTAGGGGTAAATATTGTAACAGAGTAAGGTTGACTTTATGCAGCGCACGGACTATAAAATAAAAACTGTAGTACATATGGTTTTTGCGCTGCATTAAGTAAAAACGGCTCTGTTTAAATCTTTACCCGAAATTAGACGGAACGGGAAAATCGGAAAAGCCCTCCGTTTCCGTTTGATAAACCCTAGTTTCTCATCTCTCTCCCTTCCTCCGAGCTCCTCTCTCGTTGGACTCTCCTCTCTCTGGCCGCCTCTCCGTAGTAAGCATAGCGCGAATCTATGTGGAGATCCGACGGCTAAAGTTGTAGAGGAAGTGTCGGTTATAAGTTTCTGGTTCTGTATCATAATAGGAAAACAAGAAAAGACATAGAAGACTAAAGTTGTTCCCAATTGCCCTCCAAACATCAGAGAAACGCTAAAACCCTCTTCCCAATTACCGGAAATAGCATCGTACCAAGTCGCTCATGGGGAAGAAGCCACGCACGCTCTCCAAAAAGAAAGGTTAGCATTACTTGGTTGACTGCATTACATATGTCTCTAGGAACCTCACTCGCTGGTACTGCACTGTACTGTACTCACTAATTGCTTTGGCCAAATTCAATTTAAGATGACGAAAATCATAGAACAAAGGAATTTTAGTGGTATTGTGGTATCTGCTATCCGGGGGAGGAACTATAAAACTGAGATTGGGGACCAGAATTTTTAATTTTAGTGTAGTGTCATTTGACTTATAAGAAAAGCTAATTGCTTTGGGCAGCCTCATTCAGTAGTACTGTAGTCACTAATTGCTTTAGGGACCAGAAATTTTAGTGCAGTATAATTGCACTAGTACCAAACCACTGGTACCCGTCCTTTGATATGTACTCTATGGACTGGTACCAGTGGTTTGGTACCAGTATCCAATATAACGTTTTGGTTTCAGTAATTGAAATTGGTGGGTATATGTCCACATATCTCCATAAAAAAAATAAGCTAAAAAGTATTGATACATACAAAAATTACAAATTTTAATGGACAAACTTACAAAATTTAGCTCCTGTCCGCTATTGCGTAAGGAATGCTTGTTATATTGCAGATACCAAGAGGCCAAAAACCAGTCATAAACCTGGCCCGCCAGCAGAGAGAATAGATAAGAAAGGAAATGTTAAAAGAAAGAATCATGTGAAAGACAAACAACCTGTGGAAGCTTCTTCTCCTTCTTCATCAGGTGAGGTTCAAACATTTCTCTAATTGCTTATAAAACAACCATGGAAAATGTCATAGAGGCAAATTTTATTATTGTGCGTACCTGAGTTAAAAAAAATTATAATAGAGACTATTATTGATAGGGACCCATAATGAGAATTATTATTTGAGGGCGACTTGTGTTTGAATAGGTGAACTGACAATCAGATGTCTGTTTTTTTTTTTTTTTTTGATAAAAGTGGGTAAACCCCACCGATTGCATTGAAATCAGGAAGTGATAGGAAAAATTACCAACTGTCTGGTACCAGTCCCTAAATACATAGTTTTAAGTATTATAATCAGATGTCTGTGTTAAGTTTGGTAAAGTCTTGATAGTAAAATGCTCAAGGCTATAGTTTGTAATATTTTTGCCTTTGCATTTTCTAGGATGCTCTTTTGAAGAGAACTTAGATAGTGTACCTGTAGAGCATGGTTCCTCTGGAGGCGACTCTTCTGTGGTCAATTTATTAGATGCTTTGGGCTCGGACAATCCAAAGCTTGCAGCCATGTATAGGAAGAGGTAAAAAATAAATATATATGCTTTTAGAAATCCAGAAATAATATAAATTACAAAATGTAATGCATTCAAACTTGTCCTCAATGAAGGCAAAGAGAGCAATCGGGGTTAAGCAGTTCTGATGAAGAACAAGACGATTTCAAATCAGCAAATGATAGTTTGTCTGAAGGAGATTATACTGACGAACAAGGTATAATCATTTTACTTTGTTTGTAAGGAGCTACTTTTAAGACTGCTCAAACTATTCACTAGCTGGCTTGATTATATATGTTGCATGAGGTCCATCTGAGAACTAATTTTCCTATTTATTAGAATCAGGCAATGAATCTGGTCCGTCAGATCCTGATGAAAACTATGACGAAGAAATCATGGAGAATGGAGATGAAGAATCAGCAGAAGACTACCCAGAGATTTACAGTGATGGCGATGATAAAGAAACCTCCAGGTTGGTTCTAGAAAGTAAAATTTACTATTTTAAGTAATTTATTTCCTGTATAGTGAAGTAAAATTACGGGCCAAATTCTGGAGGTAGAATTTTTTTTTTTTTGAGATTCATGTCACATCAATGTATTTCTACTGCATATTTGACTGGATAAGACATTGGTTCGATTCCACCGATTCACTTCCATCCTAGCTGACATCAAAGTTGGTATAAGGGCTATTATAGTAATTTTTTGTCAGTTGTTGTATTGTACGAACTAACAGAACATTATTTTGCAGTTCTTTCGATTCTCACTTGGCACGTAGTCTAACGAAGGAAGAGGTTGATAAATTAAAGGACCCAAAGTGGAAATTTAAATGGGAGATGCCAGAAAATGATGTACCATTGTCAAAATGGGTGGGCACTGGAGAACCTATCTCAAAGGTATTGCTAATTAACGATGCTTTACTTTTGAAAACTTATGAAAAACAAAGCCCCAAATTTGTAAAATGTAATTAGTAAGTTACCCTGTTGTACTAGATATGCAAAGGGGCCCTTTATGTTAAAACATAAGTTCAAAACAGTAACGTCTTCAACAGATTTATTTGATACCTTAAAATCTATTTTTTTTAATTGAAATACTAAGAGCACTACTTACTGGCAATGGGCAATGCTTTTATATAGATTTATTGAGGCCATGCTTTAGTATCAGCGCATGGGATTGTAGTTGTCTTAGCTTAAGGTATTATTGGGACATGTATGACAATCATTTTCATCATTATAATTTTCCTGTCAAATTATTGCCATTTTTTTTTTCTGATGTTTTATTTTTTTTAAATATCTCAAACATCTTATTTTTTTTTCAAATAAAAAAATTTAGTTTATATACTTCTGACATATAGGGGCTTTTAGTGCAAATCTATTAAATTATAATCTTTGTGCATATATTATGACAAATTACGCTGACTGTACACTAATAGCTCCATCTATTTTGACGATTACCATTTTTGTAGGAACCTCGAACGGATATGGCTTCTTCTCTCAAGGAGAAAATATATAAACATTGGATAAATATTAATAAAACCTCTGCTCCCAGTGATATTAATTCATCAAGGGAGAATTTCTTCTTTTCACTTTGTAAGTTTGACAAAACCCCGTCAAATAAATGATAATATATTTTGAGATTAGTTTTTAGTCTTATTCTCTTTTCTACAGTTAGTACGTACCGAGATATTATGCATTGCAACAAGAAACCGTTTTATATGAAAGGAGGAGAAGAAGATTCATTTATTATGGATGCATATCTCCTACACACTGTATGCTCAAACTCTCTCCATCTTACCTTACCTTTTTTATCACTCAACCATGACATAATATGTGACTTTTACTAAATTATTTATATGGCAATATTTTTTGAATTTTGGCAGTTGAATCATGTATATAGGACCAGGGAACTTGTGATTAAAAATGATACAAAGCTCAACAAGCTAGAAGGTGGAAAGGAAGAAGTTCTTGCAAGTGATGCTTACGTGGATCAAGGTTTCACCCGCCCAAAGGTGCCTTTTTGGATTTAATTATTTTAATGGTAAAGATTTTAACAGAGCAGTTTTAGCTTCATGGAGAGCACAGACCATATGCAGTGCTGTTTTGATCATATAGTCCATGTGCTGCATGAAACCAAAACTGCTCTGTTGAAATCTTTACCCTATTTCAGCCTCATTCAGGCAATTTCATCTTTATAAGTGAGTATGATTGGTTCTATGAGTGGCATTGGATAGGGTTGGTGTGGGTTTTGGCAGGTAAAGCTTTTTATTTTAGATATAAAAAAATATAGCTAGCCTGACCAGCAAGTAGTCAAAAATGCTGAGCCATAGCTAATTTCTTGACCCAGCAGGTCATTCTAAAGCAGAAGGAGTGCGGTCAGGGTTAGATTGGTCGGCGTGATAGATATTTATATATTTTCTAAATGAAGATTTTGAGTTAGGCTTTTGCTTGAAAAGTAATAATAAATCAAGAACAAATAAATTGAGTTGAATCTGGCCAGGTGGGGTCCTGACCTGTCTGTGGGTCAAGAGCACCAATCATTACCCTGGTTGTCACACATAGGTCTAAATTAGTTTTGTTGATGATATGGAAATATGTTTAAGTGATGAGATTATAAAATGTTTTATGTTGCATATGTTCTTTTCTTATTTGCTGTTAAGTCATTTTGTTGTTGATGCTATTACATTTTATGTGCTGAGCTTGTTAAGTGTTTTATGTTGCATAGGTTCTACTTTTATTGCCATTGAGAAGTATTGCGCTGCGAGTTGTCTTGAGGTTAATCCAACTTACCCCACTCACAAACAAGGTTAGTTTCTCTCTCCGAGCTTTTTACAGTGCTTCAACAATTCGCCTTGTGAAATAGGAGAATAGGATGATAGAGGGAATAAGAGAGTAGATCTGTTAGAATAGGAGAATAGGATTACATTTCTCAGATTTTGGGAGGATTAAGGGAATAAGAAGGATGTAGATCTGGAAAAAAAGATTCTTATTCTAGCGTAGAGTATAATAGAGAGGGTTAGACTTAGAGTAGAGAAGAATAGAAACTTATTTTCTGGAATAAAGTTTTTACTCAAGTGTTGTAAATATTTTTTCGATTATTATACAATCGTTAGTAGGCATTCATGTCACTAACCTTAAAAAAAAAACAATTCGCTTTGTGTGGGTGAATGATTGTGATTGAACTCAGGATCTTCTGAATGGATGACATTAAATTGGAGTAGAACTAGGGTGTTCTTAAGCTCACCAATTCCTTTGTGAGCTTAACTTCAAAGCCTATCAGATTGACTTCAAACTACAATCGAAACTGTTGAAACCGATCTACTTCAAAATTGATGCGTTTACATGCAAAGTTTATAAAATTTCAAATTAATTAAGTATAAAGTCAAGTGGTAAAAAAAATGATCAAAATGAACGCATTAACATTTACTTATAAATCTTCTTTTTTGACCGCTTGACTTCATACTAAATTAAGTCGAAAATTGACAATGATATGTAAATGCATCACTCGTGAAGTAGATCACTTTCAACGGTTTGGATTCGTCGTTTGAAGTCATTCGATAAATTCTGGAGTTAAGCTTACCAAAAGACTTGGTGAGCTTAAAAGCACCCTAGTTCTACTCATTAAATTGTGCCTTACAGACTATCAGTTTTCCTAAGCATCCCATGCGTTGAGCGCTTGATGTATTTTCATATAGTTATTCTTGTTTTGTATAGGATAATGTGGAGCATCTTGATCGTTTTACAGATGAGTTTGGAGCAATTGACGATGAAGAAAAAGATAAAAATGATTCAAGTTCTCAAGGCCGTTCAAAACCAGCAGATTTTCGGACTTTATTTGGTGGAAACAATAACGACCATTTCATGCTTGGGATAAAATTTACAAAGTAAAACTTTTTTGTATTTTACATTACTTATCTTGATCTCTTAGTAGGATATGACAACTGTCAGTGATTTAATATATTTACCATTTCAGGAGAACCATGAAACTGTACAGTGATTTTTATACATCTGACATTATTGTTGCATCTCCTCTTGGTTTAGTCACTGTAAGTTTTCTGCCTTCTTTATCCTTCTTGAATTAGCCCCAGTAAAAATGGAATGGACTGACTGTACTTGTTTTTTTTTATTGAACATAATACACGAAGGACTTCACTTTGATTATGATTATTGTTTTTTTTCTTCTACTTTTAATGACCGATATGGATTCTCTTACATATTTTTTTAAATCCTGCTAGAAAATTGGAGAGACTGAGTTTGACAAGGAGAAGGATGTAGATTATTTGTCATCCATTGAGGTGCTCTCTCTCTCTCTCTCACACACACACTCTGTATGTGTGTATTTGTTTGTGGGTGGGTGCTAAC